>APFE031215645.1:89604-105877 GCA_000404065.3 Pinus taeda
CTGTGTGAAAACAAAACTTACAGGGATTTACACATTTACCTTTTCACTGCTGTGTGAAACTATTCATGGTTTTGAAACCAAAACTGCCCCTGGTTTTCTTCATTCACTTCTCCTCCTGCACTGCTGTGCATTCTTTTCACTTCTTACACTACCAAGACAAAATGGTTTTTACGCTGCTGCTGCGTTTTACCATTTTCTCATTAAACATTTCAAACCACAAAAATATTCATGCACACTCCTGTGCGTTCCCTTGCATTACAGTGTTTATTCTATGGTCTTTATTCGCTGGTGCGAACCCAACATAATTCACCGTGTGCTTTCCACACTTTACATTACAATCCCCTGGTTTACCATTGGCTGCTGCAAGCCCACTTCATCTCATCCCCGTGTGCAATGCAATACAACATTTTTCACATTACAATCCCTGTGTGTAATTCTCAGAACTTTTACGGTGCTGCAGACCCTGTTTTTATTTTCACCGTATGCTTTCACATGACAATCCCCTGGTTTTTTTTCAATGGCTGCTGCGAGCCCACACACTCTTGTTCTCCCCGTGTGTAATACTTCACACTAAATTACAATCCCCTTGTGTAATGCAATTACAATATATGGAGTCAACGGTTATAAAAAAAAATGACATACCATTCATATGTAATTTAATGAATCTTACATACCCCATGCTCCCGTATAAAATAAATGTCACGGGCCGTAAAAAAACATTAAATACCTTACCAAAGATATGTCATAAAATTAATCATAGGGTATGGTCCATAATTTATTTCATGCTGCATTTAATTTACCAGGGCCTGTATACCTTTCTCACGATCAGACGGCAGACAGTCTTTTAGCTGATCCGACGAATATCGAATAGGGTGATCTGACCAAACTTTACTCACGCAATGTTTTAATGTTGATCGTATGCACCTTGGAGCGATCAACGACGGAGGATGCACGAGCAGATCGGACGAAGGAAATCAATATCAGAAGGCCTGTTTTGACTGAGTTTTATCGTCCGAAAAGTGCTTGAGGCTGACGTCATGGCAATCCACGTGGCTGCACCATATCGCGTCGGAGCCCCTCGTCGGAATGTTCCATCGCCGGAGCGCTGGTCCGATAGGTTTCAGGCGGCCGGTTTCTGTTTGCAGCTATGGTTTCCTGCTGGGTGCTTTCCCGCGCGCGTCAACTGCTGGCCTGCGCATAGGGGAAATTACAAATTCCAACATTTCCTTCCACCTCTTCGTTTCCTGCCAAAAATTGACAGCAGAGATAATTTATTGCATAACTTTGGCGAGGGTTGTGGAAGATTTTATCGATGCCATTTTATATTGAAACATATTTTGAACATTTAATTCTGGCAGTGTTTAACGCATACCTTAGCAGTTTTTAACGCATACCTTGAATTTCATTAGATTATCGTAGCCTGTCATTTTCAGCATACAGTAATCGGTGATGATCATGCTGAACTTGAACACCTGGATGATGAAGAAGATTTTTCTATGTCAGTTATGTCTTTCATTCTGCACCTTAGATTAGGAATTAGTTCTTTCTTAGGAAGTTGTTCTAACTTCCCTAAATGAGTGAACATTATATATTTTTTATTGTAAGATGACCGGATGTAGAGCGACCCAATCTCCAAGTGGAGCTCCTCATCTGTGATCTGTCCATTTCATCAATAAAATAGATTCTTCAGTTTGTTAACATGGTATCAAAGCTACAAGTTTGAAAGGGCCTCTGAATCACTGAATGGGGAACCAGAGTGAAGAAAGCTGGCATGGTGAGAAGGTGGAGAAGCAACACAATTTTTTTAATTTAATTTCCAATGATCATCGCTCTTTCCGAAGGAAAGAGGGCGCTAACCATCGCGAATTTGAAGGGTAAACAAGCCATGATTTATTCTTTCCTTACAACGATTTGGTCCATCGCTCCCTAATATCGCGGATTTGCGAGCAAAGGTCGCAATAGTCTGTGAACTGCGATTTTGTGACTGCATCCTATGGATAGCCACCATGGGTAGATTGCTTGCATAGGGAGGCCGAGCCGCGTGTTCAGATTTGCTAAGATCTCTTCGAGAAAGATGCGCTAGTGTGGAGGATCGGTGCTGTCGACAGAGGCTGTTGCTCTTACGTGTGAAGATGACGCAGCTTGAAGCGGTGCTACGTCATTTTTTTCTCGTGCTCACAAAACCGGAGGCCGGAATACCGTGGCATTGCATATGGTGGACCGTTGAGAAAACGTGGCGTGGAGGCGAGAGCAGCGTCATGGCAACAACAGCGTGAAGGCTGTTGTTGAAGGTCGAAGGCTGCTGGGAGGTCGAGTAGTGTGGAGACTTGCTCGAGGAGCGTACACAGCGTGAAGGCTGTTGTTGAAGGTCAAAGGCTGCTGGGAGGTCGAGTAGTGTGGAGACTTGCTCGAGGAGCGTACCTCCATGTGTGTACTGCACAAAGAAGAAGGGTGTTGTCGATCAATGGAGACCGAGGAAGCGTGGTGTTGCGTTCTAGCTGTATGGTATTGCTTCAAGTGGAGGATACGAATCCATAATCGCCTGCCCTACTTACAAAAGCCGAGGCCGTTTATGGTGGTGTTGGACGCCGAAAACGGTGGTATTCGATAATTGGATGCAGAAAACTATTTAAGGCTCTCACAATTTTTTTCCTTTCAATGGGGTTCAATATTTGAAAAAAAAAAATGTGGGTTTGGTGACCCAGATTTCAGGGTGTATTGCCCAATTGAAGGAGCAACAGCGGTATAACATTTTTTATAAAAAGGTTCTGGGATCAAATAGTTGCATATGTTTAGAAGGGAAGAATTTTTTTAGAAGAGTGTTTTTTAAAAAAAACGAAGGGGCATTTTTTAAAATTCAATTTGGGCATTTTCTTTTTAAATTGAATCTCAAGCTTGTGTTTTGAGATATCTTTTTATATCTGAGATAGCTTTGGTTTGCTGAGATTGTTCATCTGATTATCAAGATGAATAATTAGATGGTAGAAGCCTATCTGAACAAGAGTGATAAGCTCGACGGTTCCAATTACTCCAACTGGAAATTTAAGTTGCACACCTTGTTGGAGGGGACAAACGCATGGACGATTGCAAACGGTGATGAGTTGAAGCCGACCCTAGCCACAGGTGGAACAACAACAAAAATCCAGGACTAGAAAAAGAGGGAGAACAAGGTAAAGGTGTTGCTCAAATTGTCTATGAAAGACTGCATTATTCTTCACATTCGAGATTGTAAAGCTACAACAAACATATGGACAACTCTTAAATCACCTACTCTTTCTAAAGAGAAAGATTCTCTCCATTAAAATGGAGGAGAATGAATCAGTAGCAACGTTCATCTCTCGTATCAAGGAGCTTAAAACTAAGCTAGGTGACATTGGTGAAACAATATCAGACACTAATTTGGTCATGATTACCATGAATGGTATGACTGACGACTATCATACTTTCATCACTGGGTTGAATGCGAGAGAAAAAGTCCCCAAGTTTGAAGAATTGACAGGGATGCTAATGTAGGAGGAGGAAAGGTGAATGACCCTGAAACCCCAAACTCAGATATTTCCCTAATGGCAAAGAAGAAGCCCTTCATAGGAAAGACAAATGTAGCACACAAAAGCAGAGGAACCCCACAAAGAAATCCACCTCCATCTCAAGGTATGTCTCTAAACAGAAGTGATTCAGGACCAAAATGATTTTATTGCGGTAAATTTGGTCATATGGCTAAACATTGTCGAAAGAAGAACTTTGATGAAAGTCAACATAGACATAAGAAGCATGCAGACCATCTGGTTGATGCAGATCAGAATTCGAATATTAGATTGTTCGTATCTGATTCTGCGCTATCAATTAAAGAGCATGAATCAGAAATATGGTTCATGGACTCAAGAGCCTCCTCGCATATGACAAGTAAGAGGTAATGGTTTAAAAATTCCAGAGAATCCATCACTAGTACGAAGGTATACCTTGGAGATGATGTAGGGTATGAAATCAAGGGATATGGTAATGACCTTGTCGTACTACCTGATGGAAAGGTTAGGCATATTCATGATGTTATGTATATACCTGGGATTCAAAGGAACCTGATTTTTGTATCTAGAATAACAGATCAGGATCTTAAGGTAGAGTTCTTTAAATCTCATTGTGTAATTAAAGACATGCTCGATTGGATGAAGTCCATTGCAACTGGTGTATGTGTAGGAGGATTGTATAAACTGGATGTCAGAAGTGCGTCACATCAAGCGTTGGTATCATCAACGATGTATGCAGAGAATCTCTGGCATAAGAGATTTGGGCATATAAACTTCAGTGACCTACTACTTCTTCAAAAAAAATGTATAGCGAATGGTCTTCCTGTTTTGAAGTGTATGCATGTTGACTGTGAAGCATGTGCCCTTGGTATATTACATAGAGATGAATTTCCTGTTATTGTTGATAGGAAGCAGAGGGATATACTTGAACTTGTACACATTGACCTATGTGGCCCACTGCACACAAGGTCATTAGGAGAAGCCTACTATTTTCTTATTTTTGTTGATGAATGTACAAGGTTCACCTGGGTGTATTTCATGAGGTAGAAAAGTCACGGTTTTGAATACTTCAAGAAATTTAGAAGTATGATTGAGAAGCAAAAAGGAAAGTTCATCAAAATTATTCGCTTAGACCAAGGTGGAGAATTCAAGAAGGGTGACTTCATCAAATACTGTAAAGAACAGGAAATACAACAGCAATTCACAACACCTTACACTCCTCAGAAAAATGGGGTTGCGGAAAGGAAAAATAGAACCCTTGTCGAGTGTGCCCGTAGTATGTTGAAAGGTAAGAATCTGACCAATGGTTTTTCGGTAGAAGCCTCAAACACTACAGTGTATCTTAAGAATAGGAGTCCTACTAAGTGTTTGGATTATAAAACTCCTTTCGAAGCATTGTTTGGCTTCAAACCTACAGTAAGTCATCCTAGGGCTTTTGATGTAAGGCTTTTTCTCACATCCTGAAAGAAGATAGGAAGAAGTTAGATTCAAAAGCCATTAAGTGTACTTTTGTTGGATACTGTAGTGTGTTTAAGGCTTATAAGTTGTTTAATCCTCAAATCAAAAGGTATTTGCAAGAAGAGATGCGGTATTTCATGAACAGGTAGATGATGGGAACCCTGTTCGTAGTGATGAAGAATGGCATGTGCCTTTATTGGTAGAAGAAGGTGATGAAATAGGGGTTGGTGAGCAGCAACAACAACAACAGTAGCGGGAGAAAGAAGAAGTGGTTGATCAAATCAGGTCTGAAACTAGTCCGTAGAGGGGAGATCAGAATAGGTTTGAATCCACTCCACCACTCAGAAGATCGGGTAGGCAGATACAATTTCCAGCCAGAAATAGGGATCATGCGCTCATCACTGGTATGTTGAACACTATTGAACCTTCTAATTTTAATGAATCTAGTCAAAGTAATGAATGGAGGGAAGCAATTCAGGAGGAATATGAATCTATCATTAAAAATAATACCTGGGATTTGGTTAAGCTTCCTGAAGGCAAACAACCCATAAGGTGCAGATGGCTATACAAATTAAAGTTTAAAGTAGACAGATCTATAGATAAATATAAATCTAGGCTGGTCGTAAAGGGGTATTCCCAAAAAGAAGGTATAGATTATCAGGAAACCTTCGCCACGGTAGCTAAATTAAACACAATTAGAATGATTATTGCATTAGCTACTAAACACCACTGGAAAATACACTAGCTAGATGTAAAGTCTGCTTTCTTAAATGGAGATCTGAATGAGGAAGTATATCTAATGCAACCAGAGGGATTTGTCAAGAAAGGGGAAGAGCATTTATTCTACAAATTAAAGAAGGATTTATATGGACTAAAACAGGCCCCCATGTCCTATTATGACAAAATAGATTCATTCTTACTTAAGCATGGGTATATTAGGAGAAAAAATGATCCTAACTTGCATACTGTGTATGATGATGAAGGGCAGATTGTATTGATTTCTTTGTATGTAGATGATCTGATTATGACAAGAAATGTAGACAAACTCATTGAAGAAATCAAGTAGCAGTTATCATAGATGTTTGAAATGAAAGACCTTGGAGAACTGCATCACTGTTTGGGCTTAGAAGTCTGGAGAGATTTGGGCCAGACTTTCTTGTCCCAAGGTAAGTATGCCAAGAGTTTGTTGAACAAGTTTAAAATGGATCAGTGTAAGGCTACATTTGTACCACTATAACAGAACAACAAATTAGAGGTTAATGATGGTTCGAAAGAGGCAAACACAACATTGTACAGAAAGCTAGTTGTGAGTCTCATCTATTTGACTACAACTAGGCCTGATCTGGCTTATGCAATTAGTGTATCGAGCCAGTATATGTCTCAACCTCATGAGAACCATTAGGTTGCAACAAAAGGAGTGCTAAGGTATCTACAAGGAACCTTACATTTTGGCATTTTATATTCTGATTCATTTGATGTTAGAATGGAAGGATCAACAAACTTTGACTCGGCAGGAAACTTGGATGATCGAATATCCATTATAGGATACGCCTTCAGCATTGGATCCATGGTCATTTCATGGTGCAGTAAAAAGAAGAATATTGTAGCCTTATCCTCGACAGAAGTAGAATATCAAGCCATGTGTACAGTAGTATGTGAAGCAGTTTGATTACAAAGACTTCTCCAAGATGCAGGGAAAGAGCAAACAGAAGCCACGGTTATCAAATGTGATAATCGAAGTTCTATCAAACTTGCTTATAATCCGGTGTTCCATAAAAACACCAAGCACATAGATACGCAATTTCATTTTGTCAGGAAAAATGTGCAGTCAAAGGAAATATGTGTTGAATACTGTAATTCATGTGATAATGTCGCTGATATTTTTACTAAGCTTCTTGGTAGAATCAAGTTTGAATTTTTTATGGAAATTTTAGGAATAATTTTGAATCCTTTTTTTCATTAAGGTGGAGTGTTGAAGATAATGGAGAATATGTAAATATGGAGAGATTCGGTTCACTAGAGCCTTAGATTAGGAATTAATTACTACTTAGGCATTTTTTCTAACTTCCCTAGATGTGTGAACACTATATATTTTTTTTATTGTAAGATGATTAGATGTAGAGCGTTCTGCTAGAGGGAGTTTCTAGGTGGAGCTCCTCACCTGTGAGCTGTCCACTTCATCAATAAAGTTGATTCTTCAGTTTGTTAAAAAAATATTGTATTTTTTTGTACTTATGAGATTTAGAATAGAAAATCTTCACAGTAGGAATGTTTTGACGGCGCACCTTACCACAGGTGTTTTAAATCTCATCGATTTTAGTTTTGATTAAAAATGATTTCAAATAAGTTCAAAAAATATTTGAAAATTACAAAAAGGTCTTCCTTAACCTTTATAAGTAAAAAAAAGGATAAAAATATTGTTGGTGATTAATAAGTTCATTTATGTGGTTGACATTGATTCTAAACCAATTAAAATTAAAATTATCATGTGCTTTTGTTTTCACATTAAACATTAGTAAAGTTCTCCCACATTAAACATCAATATATAAATCTCTGCCACCTACTTTCTCTAGTCCTAGTTTTTTTCTTCTGCAACGTTTCTATAAATACCACCATAGTTTAGGCTTACATTTTTGCAAGGTGGTGTCATCTTCTGCTCTTGGCTTAATCCAAGGATCTCCAACGCTCTGGTGGGGCTATCTACCATGGTAACTGTGACATTCAATATGCAGTAAATAGAATATAAGAATAATAGTACTCGATGTATGGTAGAGAAAGATAGTTAGGATTTAATACAGTTACTAATCACGGTAGCATTATCCAATCACTCATTTTAATAGAAATGCATGTAAATAGTAAGAAAATAGGATTGAAACCTTTCACAGTGTCTGTCTAGAGTAGCTTCTCAATCATCTTCCAGTCAATAACACAATCATCAATATCCAAAATGTGAGTTTTGGAGCTGGTGAATGCCCCTGCCTCAAACACACCTTCATAGGCTTTGCCTCCCATTCTCATCTTCATAGCGCCGCCTAATTGATTCTAGGAATCGACTTGGCCGCCCAGGGCCACGACACCCCTGCTTCCTCAAACACACCTTCACGGTGTTTTCCTCCCATTCTCACCTTCACAGCGTCACCCAGTCGATTCTTGGAATCGACACAGTCGCCTTGGGCAGCCAAGTCAATTCCTAGAATCAACTAAGACTACCTGGGGCCAAATTTTTAAATTTTTTTTTATTAAAATTTTAAAAAATTGTCCTAGGCCTCGGGGCCATTTTTCTTTTTTTCTTCTGATGGAAAATTTTGGTCCCGAGGTGACCTAGGTCGATTCCTTGAATCAACCTAGGCCTCCCGGGAGTGACCTAATTCGATTCCTGGAATCAACCTAGGCCTCCCCGATTCCAAAATTTTTCAATTTTTTTTCTATTATTATTTCTTGGTTCGAAGCGCGTCTGCCAAAAATTTCATTCATGTGATTTCTACCGAAAGACTTTGCTTAATTCATTATGGATCACAGAAGCCTAAATAAATATATTATATTTTATTTTTATTTTTTAGTGGTGTGTGTGTGTGTTAAAGTTTTTTTTTTATAACATGTGTCTTTTTTGTTTAAAATTTTTAGTTTTTACAAGTCAGTTTTATTTTTTTACTTTTTATGTTGTTTGTTTTTTTTTGTCTTTTTTATATTTTTTTCTATTTGATTTTTTGGTCATTCTTTTAATTATTATATTATTATTTGTTATTATTTGTAAAATTCTTTTCTTAATGTTTAAATTTTTGTCTTCTTTTTGGTTTATTTTTAGTATTATTATTATGATTATAAATTCTCTGTAGGGATAATGTCGATGCTCGACTAGCAATCCGCTCCCATTATGTACAATTTGAGAGTTGATTTTAAAGTTTTACTTAAAACGAATTGAGTTTATCCCACAACGTGTCAATTTCATGGTTGGTCTTTAAATTTTCATTATAATGGGTCGAGTTCACCTCCACTGCATGTCAACTTGATCGTTGACTTTTAAATTTTTGTTGCAATGTGTTAAGTTGTCTTATGCTAACATTTTAAAATCATTATACATTTAGCATTTAAAAATCAAAATTACTCTTGGTATAATGACTCTTTCATTAAGCTGTTCATTTGTTAAGTTTCTTTTTTTGTCACAAAATTTTTCCATAATGTCATGCCTATAAATCGTTGGAATTTTATGGCTTTTCAAAGATGTAATATTTTATCTTTAATACCATGCTTGAAAATCATTGGAATTTTAAAGTTTTTCGAATTCATTATATTTTATCTTTAATGTCATTATTAAAAAATGTTGAAAATTTACCCAAACAAAGAAGTTATTCCAGAATCAACACTTTTCGTTTTCATGCTATATTTTGCACAAAAAAAAAATTGATTTTTACTACACTTTTTAAAAAATGTTGAAAATTTACCCCGAAAATAAAAAATGTTATTCCAATAGCAATACTTTTCATTTTCATCCTGTTTTTTCATGTTTTTAGGGCTTTTTTGCTATAGTTCTCGTTTTGAGGTAATAGTTCTCATTTGATCAGTAACTTTCTTTGTGTGAAAATGATGTGTTGAGTGGATAAGTTAATTGAGCATATTTTATGATGCCATGTGCTACTGAAAATAAATTGCTAAAATACTGTAAATAATGTTGAAAAGGACAGGAAAACAAACATCAAATTAAGCACACGAAACCCCACCAAAAGAAGGCTATCAAGTAGCTAAGCACGAGAAGGGAAACAAGCTACTCAATAACACGTAAAAGGCCTAAAATATATAATGTCAAAGGGACTAAGATCTAGAGGCACTTATCTATTGTAAATGGTGCAGAAACACAACAAAAATAAGAGGTGACAAATGTTGTAAAGGACAAGTATGAAGCTCCAAACCTAGGATATTCAAGGGGATCCTACGGGGGAGAGGAAAACCCCAAAATATAAAGGGATAAAAGGTGAAATAAACCTATCCAAAAGTGTTCTAAAATAATGGATCCAATCCTAAAAATCAATGGCTAAAAATGTCGAAATTGTATAATCCTCAACTAGGCAATCCTTTCCTAAAAAGGTGGAGGTGTACTATAAACCCTAGGGGGACTTTTTCTTCCTCAAATAGAAAAAATAAGAGAATATATGCCTAGGGGAGACTAAAATAGAGATGAAAAAAACTCTTCCTAGTCCACACACAATACTCTCAACAATCCTAAAAAAAATCTGATAATTGATCGGAAAAAATCCAAAACGTAGGTATTGACATGGAAACAGTGGAAAACATATACATCTGGCCAAAAAGTGCACTCTGGAATGTACATCTAGGGCTGAAAAGTGCATTTTTCTCTTGGGACTCTCAGTTGGTAGATCTCGCACAAATTTTTCCATCTCTTACTCGTCTAATACCTGTGACCTGTGAAAAGAACCAGAAAACTGCTAGAATTCGAATATTTGACAGAAAAGGGAAAGGAAACTATATATGGAAATTAATAGGCTATAAATATTTGCAGAAAACCCTGAAATTTACCGAAACTTCAGTCACCTTGGAACTGAATTACTACACCCGCAGAGTCACAATTTGTTGGCCATCGTGTAGCTAAAGACCTAGTGGAGAAGCCATTTGTTAGAATGAAATTTCTTGGAAGGTAGACCAAAAAAAGTCACTTAAGACACTAGTGACAAGTGACTCTAACAATAATTTGTGGTTTCTTACACTTCAGATCTACAATAATAAAACGAGAAAACCTACAATAAAAAGATATATGTGATCCAAAATTGCAAACAAAAATAGAACTCCAATGCAATAACCCAATATGGAAAGAGTTTTAAATAAATAATAATTTTTATTGATAACACCTAGTGAAGGAGATATATAAAAGGGTATGAAAATCCCCTCCGTGAGATGGGTCCTTTGATGTCCTTGCTGCTTCAGTGATCAATTCTCTCTCTCAATATGTGAAAGACCCAAAACAGTGTGTATAACTCTAGTGGGAGCTCAAATGCAAGAAGACAATAGTGGTGACGATTGTAATGATCATAGTAAAGAATGAATGGAAAACCATATTATTTATAACAAAGTATTGGGTTGATCTTGAACATGAAAATAATAAAATACTATTGACCAAACCAATATCTAATTGTTAGGAATACTTTATTTTATTTTTTTGAGAGGGAAAATATATTCTAAGTGGTCAAATATCTTTATTTAGAAATAATTAACAAATAAAATTAATATTAATTATTTTCGAGTATTAGAATGGTGTCAAAATTGAAATAATTATTAAATAGTGATTTAAAAATTATTCCTATAATACAATTAAGAAATAATAAATAAATAGTGATTTATTTAATTATTCCTAGGTGATTTAGTCAAATGTGACAAGGAATAATTATCAAATAATGTTAATAATTATCCCTAGAGAAAAATAAATAAATAATGATTTATTCAATTATTCTCATGGGTTTTTTTAATTTTAATAAGAAATAATCTAATAAAAATGGTTTACTAAATTATTTCCCATGGTGAAAGTGATTTTACTATGGTAAAATTAATCCCACATGGTCTATTTTGATCTGCCTAGTTAGAAATGGCTAGGTGATCATTTTTTTGTGATAACATAAGAGAAGACCATTGGAGGGAGAGATGAAACTTGAGGAGGATGTTCAAATTATTTGTCAAACAAAGAGTTTTAAGAAGAAATTCCCAAAAGCGAGAGAGTTAGGGAAGCAGAGGATAAGGCCTTTGATAAAATCCTATATGGAAGAAGAAAGGCTTGGAGTAGTTAAGCCTAAAGAAGGGCAATTCATTACTACAAACTAGAAGGAAGACCACTTCTTGAAGATAAGGAGAAGGGACTAGTGGACAATCCAAATAAGGAGGAGGTGATGGATAATGAGGTCAAAGAACCTTATATTTTCAAGATTAACAAATTATGTGTGGATGAAGGCTTTGTAAGCAAGGAAGATGGACAACTATTAAAGGTTATTGTAGATTGAAGGCATGGAAAAATTGTTCAAAGGGATAAAAGGATGATAAGGTTTCTCCATGAAGCCCAGAAAGAGGGTTGGATGCTTGAAAGAAGGAAGAAAATGAAGTGGCCTCTATTGCAAATGAGGCTGAGGCACAACGTGAATGCTTCATTAGTGAAAGAAGAACTCATGTTTATTAAGTATGGAGGAGTGGAAGTTAACTTTTATGAACTTGAGCATGGATCAATCCTAGGGAGGATGATGATAGTTATGAAAAGATGATATTCTTAGTCCATGATGATGAAAATATGTTAATGACATCAGGTGAAGAGGAAGAAATTAATGTATTTTTATCTAATTGTTTGGATGAGTTTTAATTTTCGAGTTACAAATGTCGTGGAACTAAACAGATGTCAGAGATTATGGAGCAAGTTGAAACTCTAGAAGAGATGAGTTATACTTATGAGGTACAAAAAGAGGAAGTTGATTTACAGTATGGACAACCTCAAGGAAATGTCACAGAGGAAGGAGACGCAAAGTTATCTCTTGAAAACAATGTGAAACAAAGCCATGAAGGAGTCTCAAGTTAAAGATCCTCAAGTAGGTGAGAAAAGGAGTGCATCTAAAGGTATTATTTATTAGTTATATCTTCTCCTATTTGTTTTATGGATCATCTTAGAAAAAAAAAATCATAGGTTGAAGACAAATGGAAATTGGGAAAGGAGGAAAAACGACATGTTTTGTGAAACTATGCATCGGTTCAATATGAATATGATGGGGGATTTGGTGAAAATAGCTTAGTACAATACAATTTAGATTATCCAAAGGAGGTAAAAAAATACAAAGGGCAAGAAGACATCCAAGAGTTTGTTATTGACAAAGAGGAGACACCATTGTCTCATGCAATCAGGGAGAGAGAAAGATTGGATTATGAGGATAATAATGAAGCAGGGTACATAGAAGTGCCTCGAGGAGGAGCATGCCAAGACATAGATGATAAGGCTTATGCATAGAAATCCATGGGTTTTTGGAATGATGACAAGCATTTCATCCAAAAAGTTGCAGGAGATAGTGAAAGGGTTCAAGGAGTAAATAATTTTCATAATAAGACAAAGACCCATACATTTACAGCAAAAAGTCAGAAGAGAGGAAATTCTTTTCATAACAGGTTTGGATATGTGCAGGTGTGACCAGATTTCATAATTCTAGGAATAGAAGCAGGAAGCCTTTCATAAGGCTAAAAGAGAATTTGACATGGAAACTATGTATTGTGGAGATAAATGAAGAAAAGTGGGAGAGGACTCTTGAAATTCCTGTACAAAAAATTGTTGAGGTAGAGAAGCACTGCAGATAAGGTGATGTTGCAGTATGCAAACATATTTTCTCTCTAGAATTCAAAATTGAGCAGCCATTCATAAAAAAGAAGAAGCAGGAAACATTTTTCTAAGAAGAAGAGAAATCAACCAATTTGGGAATACACTTAATCATTAAATCAAAACAAGAATATAGTGGGAAGAAATCATTGAAGGAAGTTGAGGTTCTTAAAGCCTCAAAGGATTTGTGTGCAAAGCAAACTTTTGAAAGCATAGTGAAATATGGAGAGGAAGGAAAGAAAATGTTATGAGAAGAAGAAGGTGAGGAAGAGCATAGGACAAGTCTATCTCATGATGATTCATTTCAGTTACAAACAAAGAGTATGGGGATTTTTTTTATCCTAGGAAGTAACCAATAGTTTTCCATGAAATATTTTGTTGAGGGAAACAATTGATGAGCCTCATCATTGGGTAATTATATGGGCCTTAATTCATCTCCTAGCTTAGTCAATCCAACTTTTCTCACAAATTATTACATGTTTTTTATTATATTTTATTTATGAGATCAGTTAGAGTTGGATATTATACCTAGTGGACTAATATGCATTGAATGCAGGATTGAAGGAGAAAATCAAGGAATTTTTGCAAATACTAAGGTTAAAACTCGAATGGGACAAGGGAGAGGGATTGTAGGAGGTAAATCCTCCTCATTTTCTTATCCCCCATTCGAATATTCCTCCAACCATCACACCAGCTCGGAGTGCAAGCATCCAAGCAATGAGGATTAGAAGGCAGCCGAGCAAGTGAGAGACAAAGAGCTAGTTTATCTCGATTTTTGGAGTCGAGCCTCCTTGATTTTAAGGAATTTGTTAGGGACTTTAGTTGTATAAGTAGAGAGGCCTAGAGCCTTATTAGGATTCGGATTTTTATTGTAAAAATCTAAGCTATTTTCGAGCTCTAGACTTGTGAAAATTCTATTGATGTAATTTGTTGTTTTGGTAAAAAGAATGAGTTTTGTTTTGAGTCAGCACTGAGTTAACTCAGAGGGATGAATCTCTTGGGTTAGGGCCCAACCCTAGAAGCCAAGGCTCCTCTTTCTTGTATATGTATGTTTAGTGTAGCTTCATAGCTTCATTGTTAATTT
Organism: Pinus taeda; assembly: GCA_000404065.3. Taxonomy (NCBI): domain Eukaryota; kingdom Viridiplantae; phylum Streptophyta; class Pinopsida; order Pinales; family Pinaceae; genus Pinus; species Pinus taeda. The sequence continues at coordinate 104,018 of APFE031215645.1, forward strand.
GCTTTTAGATGCATTCCCATTACAAGTAGTGTATATTAGATTGGTTGTTTATTAGTTTTCTTCCATTTGTGTCTTACTTCAGTAGAAAGTTAGCGGGGATAAAAGGAGAACCATAAGGTTGTTATCAGGTGTCTTGGCCTCACTTCCTCTCTTTGGTATCATGACTTGAGGAAGGGACCCTTAAGCAGCCCCAAAAACACAGATTTCTAGTTCTTTTATGAACTTTGGAGTTTTTTGTCTTTAAATTAGTATTTGGTTAGTTTTGCAAGGTAGGATTCCATTGTCATCTTTTTCATCTTAATTTCTACAGTAGATCTCATCCATGCTTTCATTCCTTTCAGCAACTTTCCTCATGCATAATGTAGGCAGTTAATTCATTAATTCTACTTTTCTAGTTTATGAAATTTTTTCTTGTTTGCATAGCTTTTTGGAAGATATACATGTTTTATGAAGAGCAGAAGCTTCAGGAGGTGACTAAGACTTCATAGCTAGTAGGCACCTTCCACTCCATCCACCTTAGCCATCCCTTGTTTTCACCATCACCCTCACTAGTTTTCATCATTTTTCATAGAAATTCTTCCAAGCACATTGAGTGAATCCAACCATCTACTATCTTTGATGTTGACTTCTGAGTGATCCTAGACCTTCTACCACTCGATTCCACCCATCACACACCTTTCCTAGGCCTTCCATGACCTCCAACACTTAACATTTTTCTCTCGACTGTATCCTATAGGTTTATAGGGAATCCTGTAGGTTTCTAGTACATCCTGTAGGTTTTCCTGAAATGGCCTGTTTTGAGGCCGAATTGATGGAAAACCTATAGGAAGTCACCAAAAGCCTCCCAAGGGTCTTACACACCATCCAACCATCTCATAACCCTTCCATCCATCCTCAAACATTCTTAATTCACCTGCCACATCAACAGAAGCAATTAGTTTGCATAATTGATTTTGAATAAAAAGACAAAAAGGCAAAAACAGATTTATTTCAGTCTCTTTACTTGCACATTAGTGATGTTTGTTGCTTCTTACTTCTAAAAATTAGATAGTAGCATTTTGTCCATGTTGATTTAGCATTTCTTCAAAGCATAGTCTCTTAGTAGTTAATTAGGAAATGGTGTGATTTAGCATTACATGTCGAACTTCTCCATTATTGCAATAGAGTAGTGTAGAAATTCCCACTGTAGATCCCCTGATAATGCAATAGAATAAAACAAAATATTTGATCTACTTCTACAACCAATTTAGCGGAAGCTTAATTGAACATGAGCAACATCGATAAGAACACATATAACTAATATGGAGAAATCAATCACACATAACAGAGAAGAAATAACCTGAGGAAAGCCTCAGCCTAAAATCCCATCTCTGTATTATCATACAAGTGGAAATATAACCAATATTATAAAAGGGGGCATCTCAAAAGCTATCTTGCTCTCTTTTCATTATCTCTACTACTCATAGATAGTCAAAGGCCTCTATCTAACCTTTGGTCTGCCCTCCAAGCCTCCTATTTCTTTGCGCAATTCTGATTGGGGTCTAGTGCAGCCACTTGTGTGAATTGGCCTCTTCACAGACTCACCAACCTCTGATCCAACTACGCAGTCCTGAAGGAGATCAATCCTCATCATGGATGAGCTTCCTTTATAGGAAAAATATTCATCCCACTGATCGTACATTGTCCCTTCTTTGATCTTAACTGGGTCTCTGTCTGAACTGACATGCATGAGTTATTCATGAGAGAATCTTCAGGTATCTGAAGTGCAACAGTTATATACTAGCATGCATTAACTAACTGAACTTAATTTAAACAAACTGTTTAAATCAAATATAACTGGACTTGACTCAGTTAACTGAG
>APFE031215647.1:0-16851 GCA_000404065.3 Pinus taeda
ATTTTCAAATAGATTGGTAGAGTTTTAATTTAAATATTAAAAAACCATGATGTCCCTTTAAAACTTATTTATGTTTTTTTTAATTGAATTAATTAATTATAAGTATCGTAAAAAATGAATTATATTTTTTAGGTATTTATTAATAAGTGATGGTGTGACCACAATATCTTGTAACAAAATTTATTTATAGAATTTGTAACAAAATTAAGAATTCTTTTAGTTAAGTTAGTTTTATTGAAAGCTGTCTGGCGGGAAGAAAGGATCTGCAGATCAGCTCTACCTTAACCTTCAACGCATCCCCAAATCTTCAGCGAGAAGAAAGGATCTGTAGATCAACTCTACCTATCCTTCAATGCGTCTCCAAATCTTCCTTCCACTGATTTTTGAGGTAGAGAGTGCTGGATTCACATCGATCTACAGTGTAATCACTTTTATGGAGACTTGAGATATCGATTTACAGTGTAAACCCTCACCATATGTACTCTTGAGAAGTTTTTTGGTTCTTCCATAGGTTTATCTTCCGGTGGGAAGAAAGGATCTGCAGATCAACTCTACCCTATCCTTCAACGCATCCCCAAATCTTCAACGGGAAGAAAGGATTTGCAGATCAGCTCTACCTATCCTTCAATGTGTCCCCAAATCTTCCTTCCACTGAGTTTTTGAGGTAGAGAGTGTCAGATTCACATTGATTTACAATGTAAACCCTTGCCTTTTTATAGATGCCAATACTCGCCATCTATACTCCCGAACCGACGGTCTCCAATGGTTATCTTCTGCAGGTTTGCAGGAGAATCTTCCACAAGGTTATATTCTGCATGGTTATCTTCCAGGTTCGCATTCTTCTGCAGGGCTTTTTCATTCTTCCGCAGGGGCATACATAAGCTTGGGAATCATCGATTGGCCTTGATCCAAATGGCTCCTAGCTTCGCAAAGATAGCTGCTAGCTCAGTTTCGTCCACTTGTGGGGGGAAGCTCCTGCCCATATCGTCAATGAAGCCCCAACTCCCATTGTCCAAGTGGTCTAGGCCTCACTTGATGAGGCTTTGAAGTTTTCTGAAAGTGCCATATTCTGTCGGCAATGATTTTTGGTTGCTGCTAACAGCTCTCCACAGCTGGATCTCGGAGGTATGGAAGCCTGTGATTTCTGATGAAATTAATATCTACCCCTATGCTAGAGGTTTCTTTATAGTAGATTTTGAAAACCCTGAAAGCAGACAATGCATTTTAGATTCCAGCCCTTGGTTTTGGGAAAACTCAGGCCTATTCATGAAGCCATGGAACCCATCATTCGATCCCTCAACAATAGTCATAACCTCAACACCAGTTTGGGTGAGATTTCCAAACCTACCCTTGCATCTCTGGAATTTCTCCTCGCTAAAAGCCATTGGAAATGCAATTGGGAAATTTTACTGCAGGTGTCTAGAAACAGAGGAATATACCATAACCACCTATGCTCACATCTCTGTGGAAATGGACTTTAGCGCCAGATTCCCAGCTGAAATAAACCTAACAAGTGAAGATTATGTGTGGAACCAGAAACTCGATTATCAAAGTGTCCTCTTCAGATGTTGATCCTACTTTGAGACAGACCATCTAGTAAAAAATTGCCCAAAATCCTCCCAAAAAAATCTGCTAGAAAGAATCACCAGAGATTTACATGGTGGGAAGGAGCACAAAAAGAATATTACACTGTCATCAAGGAAGGATACTCTCCAGAAAACTCTAAATCACAAGAAATCGGGCAAGAAAGAAACAACTCTCAAGACAAGCAGGGGGAAAGCCCTACCCAACAACAAAAAAGTGAACTCGACAACCCCTCAAGCATCAACAGTTATGAGGATTCGAACACCACACAAAATAAATATTCATTCAACAACAAAGCAGATCTCCCAGACCAAACTTCTTCTCTGACTATCTTCAAAAGGACGAACACAACAGACCGTGAAGCTAAGACACCAATGTCCCAAGAACTAGAAGAGATGAAGGAGATGCAAGATTAAGGAAGTTGGAAGATCGTAGAGAAAAAAAGAAATCTACATCACCAATCTCGCCAAAAAGGACGAGAAGCCAAACAATTAAGAACTAAGAAAATTATAGGTCTGATAGACCAATTTGGTCTCAGTGGACGTTAACCACCACCATCATCATTGTCATCATATATAATATATAATTAAGTGTTATGAATATTTATTTTTCATAAAATATTGGACAGGCGATAATAGAGTGAGCTATAAAGATATTTTTAGATATTAAGTCACCAGTGCAATTTCCTTTTTATTTGTGTGTTATTTTTAGACATAAACATGATCTAGCTTCACCAAAAACCAAACTTTAAAAAAAAAAATAAATAAATAAATAAAATAAAAAATAAATAAATTACTTTTTAACAATATAAAAAATGGATTGCTATCTATCTACTTTTCCCACATATTTAATTTATATAACTGTGTCCATATTATTTATATTCATTTTATTGTTATTATTTTTTTAAATTTCAATTTCTTTCTTCACCATTTTGTTTAAAGCACAACAATCCCTACAATATCACAATCATACTAATTAAATTGAGTGGTAACAATTCATTTATAACTCAACTTCCCTTTAATATTACTAATACATATATATACATTATTATTGTTTTGAAAATTAATAACAGAATGAAGTTGAAACTGTGGACAATCCGGAACATGAAGCTACATAGCATATCCTTTCAAAGTTTAATATGAATGTAAAATATTTTAATATGAATGTATAAAGTTTGTGTGGATTATGAATGTAAGGGCACAAAACACCTAATTCACTAAATATTCTTCAGAGAAAAAAAATATTATTATATCATATATATTTATAGAAATAATTTTTGATATATAAAAAATGGAATAAGTAAAGTATATATATATATATATATATATATATATATATATAATTATAATTTAAATTTAATGTGTATTAGTTGAATATATTTAATGTATTAAATTAGAAACCAATATTGAGGATGTGAATATAAGTTGAAATTTTCTTAAAAAAATAAATGATACCTAGTCCCAACAAGTATAATTAATCATACATCATACTTATAAATCAGGAAACAAGATATAAAGTGGAAACCTAACTAAAAAGTCCACTACATTTTTTTGTATTATATTGCAATCTTTAAGCTAGAACTTATATTACATCAATCTTATAAGGTCTAACCTACTTGAAGACTTCAACCCTTATCTATTGGAAGCTACAATTTGTTGGTTTCTCATGCTCCAACATTAAAGAAGCTCCTACTCCCCAATTTATCAACTACTATTGAAAAAAAAACTTACACAATCCTCTTGATATATCTTTCATATAATTTTCAAACTCAGATCATGAAAACTGCCAAATATGACACACGGTGTCACAGCGTTGCCAAATCACCCATGTCATCCCTACGACGGCTAAACCAAAACTGCAGATCATATTGTATATAGCCCGAAGGTCCACAGACATGCATAAAGCCTCTTTTTCAACTACAGGATTGTATGTTGCTCCCCTTTTTAACATATGCCTGTAGCACTTTATAATAATCATGAAGGCCCAAGGCACCAGACACACAACCTATACCTCCTTTCATCTCTTCACCCTATCTATCTCAGTCTCGCCCTCTCGATACCATTGGTCTTGGCCAAAACCTCATTTTTTAACTCATTTTTTTTTCATTGAGGCCAGACGTGACGTGAAACTTCACATCTGTCGATGGAGAAGTTTTCATATTGGGCTTGTCCATCGATCATTTCCTTTGTGTGCCATCGCCAAAACCACCGAGGTGAGAAACGTCAACCCCGCGACACCCACTCCCACATATCGCTATGAGAGGGGTCCACGTGTCATCAATATTTGGCCACTTAGCCACCAAAAAATGTCAAATTTGCATGCCGCTGTCCTATACTGCCACGTCATGTTAGGCTTACCTCATATTGATGTCAGCTCGAGCTCTTAGACTACTGATGTCATCCACCATTGTGGCTTCCACCTGTTTTTTTATGTCATATTTATCTGCCACTCAGATTGTGGCATGTCTTTATACCATGTCATCTATACTGTGGGGTCCATGGTCGTGATGTCATCTCGACACATGCACTTATATAAAAAGGGCCAAGAAATACAAATGGAAAGGGCCAAGGGATACAAATGGACATGAAAATTGTCATCTTGATCTCTTAGTCTTGGGGCCTTAAGACCCTAAAGAATGCCACTTGTACACCTTATCCTCATGGTGTTTCAATTGGGTGAGATGATCGTGGCCATTTATAGATTTTTCATTGAATCAACGGGAAACCAGGATTAAATCAAGGACGCCCCTAGTTGCTTGAACATTAAGAGAGGGAGGGTCTCTTTATTTATTTTTTAGTGACCATTAACTATGCTCTACTATTAAAATTTAACGACTTTGATCTCCACCACTTGTTTAATTTGTTGGACACCTAATCCTTAATGGGTTAGTGTGGAAGCTGAATGGACAAAAGGAGTCCAAGGGACCTTGGGATGTGAAACCCAAGAGTCACATCATGTACTATAAATGTAAATATCTTGTTAATAAAAATTGCATTGCATGTTTTATCTTTTATATCTCTCTCGCTCCCCGTGTGTGTTTAACACAATCAATAACCCAAATTAATTGAGGAAACCCCCTTGAGATAGACAATTAATAGGGGTGGGGGTATTTTATTTGGACCTTGCCTTGTTGAATCTTTGACCTGTGAATTTTGACAGGCCATAAATCTTGATCCTAAAGATATTTTTTTAGAGTACCATACAACATTGGAAAAGATTTTTCAAAAGGTCTTATACACAGACTTAAAATGGCTCCCAATATTAAGCTCTTTATCTATCATTATTATTAATAAAAATATTCTTTAATGCCATTTAACACTTTGACATCAATAACAACACATTTCTAACACATTAATTAACTATTTCAATTGATTTCTAACAGATTAATTAACTAATTCAATTGAAATATCATATCAAATTAGCAATTAAAGCGACCGAAATCTCTTCAATCAAGTTTTCATAAAATAAATCTTAGCGTTCTTTCCGTGGACCTCTTTCTACCTAACCCATCCACACAACTTCAACTTAAAACATTTTTCTGTTGGGGGCAAATTCTATTGTGAGCTAAACAACTTCTTATTGTTAGAGATTTCCATTTTCTCTCATATTTTGAAAACGTTTTGTTCATTTTGTTCATCATAATTGTTGTAACTAGAAATAAAGTGTTTAATTATATGGCATTATTGTATTTATAAATTACAATAATTTTAGGAGTTACTTAAGAATAATGTAAATTAGAATCAGCTATAATGAAATGTTATTTATGATGTAAGATAATAAATGAATATTTCGAAATATTTTTAAGTGAATAAATATATAACAATATTTTTATGTAAAAATCACATAGAAGATAATCAATTGACGCATCATCGAACCAACCGGTGTGGTTCATTTTCAAGGCAAATATATTTATATTTTCAACGGTGTAAGTAAAAGTAAATTAAATAACATCAAGGAAAAATTTAGTTATTATAAAATTAGTTTTCTAAAATAATAGTAATTTTGTGAATAACATGAGTTTGAAATATATATGTGTGTGTGGGGAATTTTACAAAAAAAATTAAGTAATTTTGCTTAATTTTTTAAAATTGAAAATATTTCAAAAGAGGTGTTTTATTTTTACACCTTTTTAATGAAATGTTTATTTAATTTAAAGATGTCATTTGAAGTGCAAATATTTTTATAATTTTGTATCTTTAAAGAGTTAAATGATTATATCCCTTTCCAATTGAAATTAAGACCAATATTTTAAATTTGATTAATATAGGTATGTACTCTCACTTTCTCATTCAAGTTTCATGTCAATATAGGTATTGCATCAATCCATAAACTACTGCCAATATTCCACTAGACAATTCATTTTAATGGATCTACTAAAAATAAGCTGAAATCTATACCATGAAGTGTTGGCAGAATGGTGTTGGCATTGATGTCAATGAATGGGTCAACTTATGATGGGAATTAGGGTCAATGGTTGTAAGATGTGTGCATGATGATTGATTTATAGTTTGATGTGTTAAGGGTCCTTGTTACGATGGTTGTAGTTGGTCTAAAGCTAAGTTGCATATATTGGTAGAGAAAGAAGGAAAAAATAAATAAATGTTGACGATGTCTACTCTAGATTTCTTCTTCATCCCCATGACACTTGCATAATATACATTGGCTTTCCTTTTTATCCCGATGGAAAATATTCTCTAGCTTGCCTTTATATCCCCGCAACATTGCCTGTAGGTTAAAATTTGTGATCCTATGTACACACACAAAAACCACAGGCTTTTCCCATGGAATTTTCCCAAGGTATTTGTAGTGAATTACGTGGTATTAGTTGATTTGGTATCTAGGATGAAGTGGAAAACAATTATTGAGATGATTTGGTCCAATTTATGACATGGGTAAATTATTTTAAATTGATTTGTCATAGATCAATCATAGAGTTTAGATGTTGTGTGTTTGGAGTAGAAGAAATACACCAAAAGCATAATAAAGGAAACGATTAGATCATATGGCTAAGATTTAGAAGGAGCATTAGAATGGCCATATTTTTTTATTTTTATTGCAAATCAAGTTGTGGAATCATGGACAATATTGGCAGTGCTCGTTATATTGTTGTTGGGTTTGTTAACATTGTTGTTGATGCAAGAAATTATGCTTTTGGAGTTGTTAGCTTTATATTGCTGCAATGTAAATTTTATATGTTATTGTTAGTATTTTGATGTAGCTTCCATGTAATTTTATTACCAGAGTATTAGCTTGATTCTTATATCAGTTGTTGTTAGGGTTTGTTAGTTTGATATATTGTTGCTATATCTTGGGAGTTTCTTGTTGGTGTTATATGGATGAGTTTTGCATGTGCAATTGATGCCATATAATTTGTATTATTTTTGTTCAAAATATTTGAATGTATGCTGATAAAAGGGTTTGATAGTGAGATGTATTGCAAAGACACTGATTTGATATATTACTATTGTAAGTGTGTTGATCTAGTAGTAGGGTATTTATCTTTGATGTATGACTAAGCAGATATGGTTGTTGACCAAAGGGTTTGTATTATAGAGTTTTATGTTTTTTCTGCAGTTGTTTGAGCAAAGAGATACATGAATCCAATATGAAAATAGATGGAATGTGGTCCACAGTTGTTTGAGAAGAGATTCGTGGGCCCAATATGAAAATATATGAAAGGTGGTCCACAAGGGTTTGAAGGTTGGGGCCTTCAGTGCTACAAGTGGTAGGTTCCTTCAGGTGGTGGCCTAAGAAACTATTGGAGGTAGGGGCCTCTATCAGGTTGGGAACTGCATAGCTGTAGAAGTGGTGGCTTCCATCTAGTAGTGGCCTGGAGTGGATGGTTTCTTGCATGCATCACAAGTCAGGGCTTTCACATTGGTGGTTGTAAGTGATTGATGTAAAGAATAATTTATATAATAATATGAAGAACGAGACAAAGCATATGACGGTTTTTTCTCCCATAAGGTTTTTCACTTAATATAAGTGTTTATATTGTTGATGATGATTCATTTGATTTCTTATGTGTTGGTCATGAGTATTGCTACTTTAATGTTTCATTATGCATGTTATATTTGTTAACCATATATTGTGGTGCTCATTAAAGATTAAGGTAATTATTGTAAGAAAAGGTAAAAGTTATAATTGGTGGTCCATTAAAAAGAATATCGATAAACCCCCCTCTTAGTATTGTTAAGATCCCAATAATTGGTATCAGAGTGGGTGTCTTCATGTGCAAGTTGACCATTGGAAGGCAGATCTAGTAAAACATTTTTTTTTTGGTTCTGATGGATCGTCAAGGTGTTTCTTCTGTTAGTGTTACAAGATATTGTTGGAAATACTGAGAGGGGGGGTGAATCAGTATTTATTTTCAATTCTTACTTTTACCAGTTAAATAAACTATATTTAGAACACAGAATGAAAAATAGGAATAATTGTTTTTATTAATATAATCTTTACAATAAATTAGGTCATTAGTCTACTCCAAAAATAATTCTAAGGTACTTGAAGAGAATTCAAGAATATGTAATCAAGTATACATAGGTGGATGACTTCAGCTTGATTGGATACTCTAATTCAGATTTTGATAGATATAAATAAAATGAAGTATCTACTTTAGGTTATGTTATGAGCCTTGGGTCAGGAGCTATCTCCTGGAGGCCGTGTAAACAGTCAGTTCTAGCATATTCCACAACTAAGGAAGAATATGTGGTAGCATATGAGGCAACAAAAGAAATTTTGTGGCTCAAGAAAATGCTGGAATATTTGCAAGAGAAACAAGTGCGTTCAACTCCTTTTTTGTTTGATAACACATCTGCAATAAACTTGGTCAAGAACTCAATGTTTTGTGACTTAATCAAGCACATCACTACAAAGTATCATCTTATTTGACATCATGTTGAGGCCAATACTATTCACCTTCACCATTGTTCCACAAATGAGCAAATTGTAGATATCTTCACCAAAGCACTTGGAAGAGAAAATTTTGAAATATTTATAGTGATGCTTGGACTCACCAACATCCCTTCATATTAAGGATGGGAATGTTGATACCTAATCCTAAGGGATTGGGAAATTATTGTAAATATTGTAAATAAAAGAATAAAGAAGATGAAGAGACATTGAAAGATGAATCCCAATAGTCTCCCTCTCCTTGTATATATTTATGTATTCTCTCAATGAAAATCATCAATTTGTGGAGTTACCAATGCCTCGCCTAACATATTCAAATGTGTTCCAAGAACCTATAACACTTGGTCCATATAAAGAAATCGATTATATGATTTATAATCTTCATGGTGTCTCTCTTCCTAGTTTACCATTGTATCACATTTAGCTAATTCAAGGTGAAGAAATTCAAAGATAAATTCAAGATTATTATCCAAAGGTTTCATAAAGCTAATTATATCTCCTTCACATAAATAATATTATTTTTATTTAAGAAAGATGAGAGTTGGAATCATTTTTTTGATTTCATGGAAATAAATAAAATCACAATCAAGAATCATTATCTACTTCCTCACATTGATGATTTCTTGATCAACTTCGAGGTTCACAATTCTTCACTAAAATTGATCTTAAAAGTAGCTGATATTAAGTTATGTTCCAAAAGCAATATTCTTAGAAAACACCTTTAAAATAAAAATAAGTCATTTTTAATGGATTGTGATGCCTTTTGGGCTCATCATGAGATTAATGAATGATATTTTTAAATATTTTATTGATTAAATTTTTATCATCTCTATAGATGATATTCTTGTTTTCTCCAAAAACATGGAGGAATATATCAAGCACTAGAATAGGTTCGTCAAGTACTTCAATGAAATCATATTTATTTTAGTCTCTCTAAATTTTCTTTTTCTTAAACATCAATCTCTTATATTGGTTTTATCATTGATGTGTATTGAATTAAGGTGGATGCTTATTAGGTTGAAGCTCTTCAGAATTAACATATTCTTTTCTCTCTCGTGGAATTTGGAATTTTCTTAGTCTTGAAAATTTATACAATAGATTCATTCTTTGTTTCCGAAAATTTCATTGAATTTACATCAATTGATGAAGAACAATGTTTCCTTTTAGTGGAGATTGGGTCATTCTCATTCTTTCAATATGAATTAATAAATTTTGTGTTTTTCACTTGTATTTGTCATACTTCATTTCTCAGCATAATTTCAAATTGAGACTAAGTATTCATATTTTTCACTTTTAGTTGTTTTGACACAAAATGGTCATCTTATGACTTATCATTTAAAAACATTTTCAGAAGAAAAAGGAAGCTACTCCACTTATGATAAAGATTTGAATGCACTATTTCAAGCTATCCAATACCCCACACACTATCTTATGGAAAAGGAAACCCTTGTGTATATCAATCATTTACATTTGCAATTTCTTTAATCCAAAAAAAAAAATTTAAGGAAATTACACATATGAGAATCCTATTTATAGTAGTTTCATTTGGTTATCAACTACAAAATGGAAGTACAAACATAATGGAAATTTTTTTGAGCCAATATCCTTTATTGTATTCCTTCACTTCTATCACCATTTCAAATTTTGGATTTCAAACTTGAGATTCACAATATCCTTATGATTCAACTATTGGGTAAATTTACAAAGGCCTGCAAGATCTAGTAACTTCAAACTTAGATTATTTTTAATATTTTCATATCAAAGAAGGATTACGATACATTTTTATAAGTTGTGTGTACACCGCCATTCATTTCTTCTCAAATAGGATCATTCTACTCTCCATGGTGACTATCATTTTGATAAGAAGAAGACTCTTCATTATAGACAATGTGTCTTTGATTGATCTCACATGCAATGGATTTTTCTCCCTTTTTTGGTTATTGTGTAGTTTGTTGTCAATCAATACCCATAAATATAAACCTCAATTTTTGTTTCCTTTTATCCATTTCTACCTATCTTTCGGAGAGCATTTCAATGGATCTTGTGAGTGCCTTTCTCATGGATACTCTTTACCATGATTGATTTTTTGTGGCTATTTATGGACTTAGTAAAATGGTTGCATTTATCACTTGCCACAAAGATAGCATTAGTTCAACTATTCTTTGACTTTGGTTTTTGGTTCTTTTATCTCCTCGCTAGTACTATCTCTAGTCATAACTCACATTTTGTGGGTCATTTTTGGAATTCCCTTTAGAAAGTCTTAGGAATTTTTCTTAATTTTTCAACCACCTTTCATCTATAAACTAATGGTTAAATTGAAGTCATTCATTGTATCTTAGCCCAAAGTATTCAAATTTATCATTGTAGTACCTAGGGGGTAATACTAGCTACGTAGGGAGGTACCAAGAGGGAATGATAATAGATAGTAGCTATGTATGATTGTTCCTTAGTAGCTCTATATCATTATTCCACTATGCGCCCCATATTACCCCATATGTATACTATGCTATCATAATTTAAACACCCTTGAGCCAATTGTTAACCTCCATGTGAGCATAAGAGCCACCCTATGTTATTTAGGACCCAATTCCCACTTGTAAGACAGAAAATGATCCTCCTCATAAGTAGAACACTCTCCTAGCAAGTAAATTCTCCATGTGGACCTCATGTAGAATATCAACAAAGTTGTCTAAAGATCTATAATTCCCTAGGGAAGAATAGCATGCAAGCACCAAATTGAGTAAGCAATCTCTAATGTGCAAATACATAATGAACCATATCCTATGTGAAAATATATCATGGACCATCCAAGGCTAATCATACACCATGTACCTTAAAACTTATGGAGTACTGCCGCCAAATATGATACAAACATTTTCGAAGTAATCCACGTTAGTTGGTTCAAAACGTCGACCAAATCCTAATAATGTGATTAATCTGAAAGACATCTATCTACGTTATGGATCACAAAGTCTTAGATCTGACATAATCCAAAATGTTAATAGATGTAGAAATTTTAGTACATCGTGGTTCAACAAAGATCGATGCTATCAAAAATAGAAATTTGTGTGCATTTCAAAGGTGCGCACAATTTCCTAATTAACCACAATTGCATATTCTTATTACAATAGTTTGGGAAGCAAATTCTTCATCCAACCATGGATTAAAGAAGAAAATTACATTGCTAAAATAAGATCAAACTCATGAACTTCATAGTAAGCTAGGGCACTGGACTATTCATAAAATGTTATGGGATAAAAGAAATTGAAATCTTTATAATTGCTATAAAAAAATACTTTTTGAGATATTGTCACATAAATAATGCTTAAATCATCTATATCAATTTGAAAATAATATACAATATCTAATAATAAATAATACTAATAATTATGATGTTTATTTTAGAATTGGACTTTAGGAATTAAATTTAATTATTAATAATTATTAGGTGAATGGTAGGGATTTTACCTTCATAAAATATTCTAAAATATTTTTAGAGATTTATTTCCAAATCAATTATGCTACTTATATCTTTTTATTTAAATTCATTGATAAAAAAAATCATATAAACTAGTATCATATAATATGAGTTATGATTTTATAAATTATTAATCAATCATTATTATGATAATTAATGGGTATTAAGAGAAATAAAATGAAAATAAGTTATCATAAATTTTTATTATATAATATTATTAATATATATTATATATATATTATACACTTACATAATTTTTTTATTAAATTAATGATTATTATTTTAGATATTTTATGAGTTTTTTTAATGGTATGTTATTTTCTATTATGAATGTATTTGCCAACTGTTTAATAAAAATATATTTTATATAAAAAGATAGAATACAGAAAGTTATGATAATCAAAATTATAAATCCGACAGGGTTGAGCAAACTACTTATCTGGCAGATGATCCTGTTTGAATTCGGATCCTTTAGCTTTGGTGTGTAGTAATTTCTCCTGCATTTTAGGGTCGCCCATAGACTGAGGCTCGTAGTTTTGAAACCAGGAAAGGATGCATCTGGGAGCTTCACACTTTATCAATGGAGCCTCCATCACCTGGTTTGAATTTGCGGTAATGACGATTTTTGTGAGAATCCATCACCTTAAATGGAAGCTCAATCAGGAAGGTTTCCTCTTTCCGCCGTGGGATGTTGCCTTCCTTGACATATTATAATTAACAAGGACAACTTGAAATTTTTTATTATTCTACACAGGATACGTACACCATCTATGAAAGAAACTGCATATTTTAATATATTTTGTTGCGCTTTTACACTATCCTCTTAACACCAGATCGTTTAAATTTCTCTGTTCCTCTTGTTTAGTTGGATGTCGCAATCTTCATTATACTGTCAGGCTGAAATTATTACATGGGCATTGTTCACAAACTATGTTTTCGCATGCGTTTCGACAGCAAGGCAATGCAGAGTTCAAAGAATTCACATCGTGTGATGATTATAGGCAACAGGCACTGAGCAGTACTGGGTCTGGACGGAGATTTATGTTTACCAGTCTTTGGACCATTGTGGGGATAGTCAATGCCAAATGTGTGCAACTGCATATATTATGTGCAGCCTTTTACGGACTCTGGCCACCATTATTCTCTTATTTGTGCTCCCCAGCCCATCAGGATTAGGCTCAGGCTCAGCAATAGGGCTAAGGGTATTCATTTCTGATATTTGCAGTGGGTATTTTATGGCTCCGGACGTTTTATTTCGACGAGGACCAACAGAGCACAAAACTTAACCTTTTACACATCAATATAGAAAGTCTGCCATCAACCATGACGAGCTTCGCAAGGTGTCCTTGGAATGATCGAGGATGTGACAGCTCAGGGATTAAACCCTCAAAATATATTTGAAGGATCTTTTGTCATCAGGTTTTTAGGTTATAGTGATTTGTAATATTTTTAAGTGGAGGGAATGTGTCTATGGTGTTGATCACCATCATGGTAATTTTTAAATTTTTTTTTGAAGTGATTTGTAATATTTTTTTTTCTATTTTTTTATGGTTAAAGGGGATGGAATGTGCCCATGGTATTTGTCCATAGTATCCATCCATGACATTTTCTTTCTTTTTTTTGAGAGAAAACAATAAAATAATTTTCCAGGATTATAAAAGCAGATAGGAGCCTTGGGATCATCTAGAGTTTGTCATCTATCCTATTGTGTTTTGTTCAGAATTTGGCTTGCCTAGTGCTAGGTTTATCCCAGGACGAAAACTCTGACATTGGTGTAGTGGATCCATCCAAGATTCACAGTTGGGCTTTAGTGTTTTAGAGTGGTCATTGTTGAGTAGTTGTACATGCTATTGGTAGGGGTTTTAGTATGTCTTATATGAGCATGTATCTTGTTTTATTGGTTAGAAATAATGGAGAAATGGTTATGTGGTTGTAACGCATCTTCTTAGTTTAGGAGTAGTTCCTAGAATTTAGGAGGTTGTTTACAACTACCTACTTTTCAGTCATGTATTTAATATATAATATTCATTCGTGTATGAAGTGTGAGTGAACAAGAGAGAGTGACTCTCCTCCTTGTTTGAGTGCAGTCTCAAGGTGATGTACACACCTGTGAGCTGCAACTCCTTCTTTTAATTCAAAGTTTGATTTTTATCTTGGTATCAGAGCTTAGGGTAGAGGTAGCCTTAATTTTTTTTTTGAGGATGTATCATTAGTTGCACATCTGTAGAGGTAAGGAGTGGATTGGCGCTCTTTTTTAGCAGACAGACGAGTCAATTGGCCATTGGCGCTAGTTTTTAGCAGAAAGACGAGTCAGTTGATGCTCTTTTGAGCCTGAAAAGTGAGCCAGAAAAGAAACAATTGAATTGGCACCGAACCGTGCCTGTTAAGCGCGCCAATTTTCGTGCACTTCATGAATTTTGTCTTTTCCGCAATTGGCGCGGATTTGTAGCTGTTCAGAGCGCCATAGAGCCAACCTCTTTCTCTCTAGAAATCTGCAATTTTTTTATTGCAGATCAGGAGTTGCCCGGTGATGGCACGTGGAGATTCTGCTCGGTGGCAGCAGATTTGGTTTGCCCGGTGGTGGCGAATTGAGGATCCTTGATCAGCTCGGTGGTAGCAGATCAGATCTGCCTAGTGGTAGCGAATTGAGGTTTCGTGATCCGCTCGGTGGTAGCAGATCGGACCTGCCTGGTGGTGGCGAATCAGAGCTCTATGATCTGTTTGGTGGAAGAAGATCAATTTTTTTTTTTGCCCGGTGGTGGCGCAGTGCAGCTCCTCGATCTGTTCGGTGGAAGCAGATCGCCTTTGCCCGGTGGTGGCGTGTTGGAGCTTGTTTGTTGATCTGTTTGGTGGTAGCAGATCGGTTTTGCCCGGTGGTGGCACAATGAAGTCCGTGATTTGCTCAATGGCAGCAGAGCGGACTTTCCCGGTGGTGGCACAGTGAAGTTCCTAATCTGTTCATTGGCAGCAAATTGGACTTGCTCGGTGGTGGCCGATTGGAGTGTTCAGTTGAACGAAAATGAACAACAGTTTGGAATCATACCTCCACGAGTCTGGCAAGCTCGATGGAACGAACTTCTCTAACTAGAAGTTCAAAATGCAAACTTTGCTGGAGAGTGTGAATGCATGGTTGATCGTCTTGGGAAATGAGCAGAGAATTGAAACACCGGCCCAAGAACAAGATTGGGATAAGAGAGAAACAAAGGCGAAAGTCATACTGAAGATGTCTGTCAAAGACAACATTATCCCCCATATCAGAGATTGCAAGTCAGTCGCGGAGATATGGACCACAATCAAGAATCTGTACGAGACACAGAACACAAATCGTGTTCTGGCACTCAAGGGAAAATTTTTGCATTAAAGATGGATGAGAATGAATCTGTTGGTGGATTCATGGACAGAGTCAAGGATCTGAGAGACAAATTTGGAGCCATTGGAGAGAAGGTATCAAATTCAGATCTAGTTACACTTACACTGAACAAAATGACCGATGAATATCAGACATTCATCTCAGGGTTGTCAACGAGAGAGAAATCCCCCTCGTTTGATGACCTGACAGCGATTCTGCTCCAGGAGGAGGAACAAAGACAGAATCTGAAAACTCAAAGCAATGACTAGCTCTGATGGCGAAGAGGCAACAGTACAGAGGAAAGCAACACCAACACCAACATCAGCATCAGCAACCGCAGCGGCAGCAGCAGAAAGGGGCCAACTCTTTTCAAAAGAAATCATTCATAGGTATGACTGATAATTATGTTAAGAGATGTTTTTACTATGGGAAGCCTGGTCACCAGATTAAAGAATGTTATAAGAGGCAGGCGGATGAAAGAAAAGGCAAACAGGGGGAACATCAGGGGTGTTTTGCTGGAGAAGAGGATGACCACAGCCATGATCTTCGATTATTCACAGTCGACTATGCACTTTCAGCATCAAAAGGAGATGAGGATAATATATGGTATGTCGATTCTAGCACATCCTCGCATATGACCGGTAAGAAAGATTGTTTTGAGTTTCTTGAAGAGTCTGCATGTGGATCAAAAATTTACTTAGGAGATGACAGTGGGTATGAGATCAAAGGTTGTGGGAATATTCCTGTGAAGCTACCTAGTGGCGACATCAAACATCTCAAAAATGTTTTATATGTTCCAGGAATTAAAAAGAATTTGATCTCTGTCTCTATGATAACAAACCAGGACATGCAGGTGCAATTCTTCAAGAATTGATGTGTCATTCAGGATAGCCAATTGGAGATAGTTGCAATAGGAGTACGCGTGGGGAATTTGTACACATTGGATGCAAGGAGCATGCCACGACAAGCGATGGTTGCAACAACATCAACAGCTGAAAATCTCTGGCATCAGAGATTTGGACATCTCAATTTACAAGATCTCATCTTACTCAAAAAGAAAGGTATGGTCGATGGTCTTCTTTCTTTACATAATATCAAACTCGAATGTGATGGATGTGCATTAGGGAAGATGCATAGAGATGAATTCCCTTTGCATGTTAACAGAAAAGAAAGAGACATCCTAGAACTAGTGCATACAGATATTTGTGGACCTATGTAGACTAGGTCTTTAGGAGGTGCTTACTACTTTCTACTGTTTACAGATGACTGCACTAGGTTCTCTTGGGTATATTTTTTAAGCAAAAAGAGTCAAGCTTTCTGATACTTTAAAAAATTCAAATCTATGATAGAGAACCAAACAGGAAAGAAGATAAAGATTCTCCGCTCGGATCAAGGGGGAGAATACAAGTTAGGTGAATTCATGAACTTCTTCAAGCAGCATGGGATTATACAACAATTCACAGTGCCACACACTCCACAGCAGAATGGAGTAGCAGAACGCAAGAACAGGACCCTTGTGGAGTGCGCG
>APFE031215674.1:0-18183 GCA_000404065.3 Pinus taeda
ATATATATATATTTTGTTAATATTAAATAGGGTTATTAGAATATTTTACCTGTTATACCTGGGATGAGTTTGCGATCTTGATTCCTTGATCAAGGGAAGCCAGCTCCCGCTAATCTCCATACCATTGTCTCTGTTCAGATTATGAGGATGTTTGATAATTTCAAGCGCTTCTCTGATCTTGCGTCTCTGATGCTGTTCCTCCCTTGCGATAATTGATGCGCTTTCCAGGAAGATATGGTGCTTAGTCTTTGCGGAATGCTCTGCCAAGGCTGAAGTACGGGATCTTTCATTCTTAATACCAGTGCCATGTTCCTTGAGCCTTGTCTGGAGGGAGCGATCTGTTTCACCAATGTAGCTTTTTCCACATGAATAATCTATTTTATAGACTCCTTTCAGCTGATGTTTGTCAATATCATCTTTAACATACTTCAAACCTTGCCTAATAGTTTCAGGGGCTGAGAAATGCGTGATGATGTTTTTCTTCCTTAGAATTTTAGCGATTTTGTCTGTAACTCCATGGATATAAGGTAGAAAAACTTTACCACCCTGAGGCTGGTCTTGAGACTTAGGTTCATGAGATAACAACTTTCTTTCGGATTTCTCTATGGCTCTTTTAATCTCTTGTTCTTTGTAGCCTATGATCTTAAAGGTTTAAACCAAATGCTTATTTTCTTCGTTCAGATGCTCTGAGTCAGAGATTCTAAGGGCTCTAATGGCAAGGGTGTTTAGAACCCCAAACTTCTGGGCTGGGTGATGGTGGGATTCAGCATGGAGGTAACTTTCTGTGTGGGTTGACTTCCTGAAGACTTTAGGCCCTAAAGAGCCATCCTATTTTCTGATAATTAGAACGTCTAAAAATGGGATGCTCATGTTTTCCTCAAGTTCCATCGTAAATTTTATTTCTGGAGAGAGATTATTTAGGTGAATGAAAAACTTGTCAAGCTCTCGTTTACCATGAGTCCATTTTATATTTGTATCGTCCACAAATCGCTTCCACCAGGCTAGTTTTAAAGGATATGATTCAAGGGCTTTCTTTTCAAAGTATTCCATGTATAGGTTGGCCACGATCGGCGAGAGGGGAGATCCCATTGCCACACCAGATGTCTGCTCATAAAATATTCCCTGGAAGGTGAACACAGTTGACCCTAAGTAGATTTCAACCAATTTTGCAGTCCCTGGATCAGTAACATCTTTAATAACCTGAATGGCCTCATCAAGAGGAATTTTGGTGAATAAAGATACCACGTCAAAGCTAACAAGGATGTCATCACGCTCAACCCTTTCATTTTTAATGAGCTTTACAAAGTCCTGGGAGTCTTTGATGAAGGAAGAGAATTTAGTCGAATCAAAAACTTGTCAAGATCTGGTTTACCATGAGTCCATTTTATATTTGTATCGTCCACAAATTGCTTCCACCAGGCTGGTTTTAAAGGATATGATTCAAGGGCTTTCTTTTCAAAGTATTCCATGTATAGGTTGGCCACGATCGGCGAGAGGGGAGATCCCATTGCCACACCAGATGTCTGCTCATAAAATATTCCCTGGAAGGTGAACACAGTTGACCTTAATCAGATTTCTCAAAACATGGCAAAAATTCATGTAACTATCACCACTCATCCAAAATGAAGTGAAAATAGCGCTAATGGATTAAATGTCTCCGCTATATAAAAAATGCTCCCAAAAGGTTGGAAAAACAAAAAAATGCACCTCAAATTCTACATTTAAGTATGTTAGGTTCCTCCAATAAAATATCAACTTCACTTTATCTCCTTTTCCTAGTCTTCTTGGCCTTAGGAGTAGGCTCTTTGCTTTGATTTTTAGGCTTCCTAGAACTAGCAGGCTTCTCTTTGTTTATGACCAGATATCTGTGAAGTGTGTTATCTACCTCAATGAATTGTTATGCCAGGATAGGGTTTTGTTTGAGCTTGAATTTCAACCTCAATTTATTAACTGGTATAGTGTGCAACCTTCTTCCCCCATAGATCTCAACTAGTGCAGACTCCTCAACAACCTTTATTTTCTTTGTCTCAGACTCAACAGATTCAGCCTTTGTTTCCTCCTTTGTTTCCTCTATTGGTTCAACAAATTTTGTATGTTCAGGAGATGATATAAGAGGAAAAGACATGGTTTTCCTTTCCATAATTCTCCTACTTCTTCTCGTGTAGACCATTTTCATTTCAAGAACGAGAGGAGGAGGTTTTGTCATCATAATTTTCCTCTTAATTCTAGTCTAGACAGATGAGGTCCCCTGCTCTAGGTTTGGGGTGGTTCAACAAGCTTCTTACTTCTTTTATTTTTGCTAATGGCCTTAGGTTTAGGTGCAAGAGACTCTACAAACTCCCCCAAGAAAAGAAAATGCTCCCATGTTTTGTTAATCTTTCTTAATTTCAATTAGTAACTTGATTAAACTCTTGTGATAAATGAAGTGGGATGATACATCAGGTTTGGCCCTAACTCTTGCTGACATCTTCTTAAGACTCATTAATAAAAATAAAGGAGCATTCATCTTGACCTCTCCAGCATTGTGAGTAAGAAATGAAAATGATTCATATTGAATCTGTTGAAGAATCCTTCACAAGTGAAATAAGTTTGAGTGATCATAACGAGAAGGTTTCATTGATCCTTTAGCAAAGATCTTTGCATCACCAAACATCATGTTTTGTCCTTATATACATCTTTTAAAAGGAAAGGAATGTCAATTCCAGCTAAGGTGCAGATTTTAAACCAATGTTCTCCATCAACAGGGAGACATGTAGCCTTTGCAACAACTTCATCTGTGAAAGGGAAGGAAATATCTCCAACAGTAACCCCCTGACAATCAAACCCTTTCATCAAGGCTTGAGCAACCCCATCACAATAATCATTGCATCTGAAAAAGAACTCATCCCAGCCAACCTCCCAAAATTGTTTCGAATTTTTGGATATGCTTCGAGGAGATCAGGTCCTAGAGATTCTCCCTTGTGCAATTTGGCACTTTTTCCCATAACTATCATTGTCCAGAAGCATAGGCAATAGAAGCGAGAGTGAGATGCAATTATGAATGTGCAGGATAACTAATTTTTTACCTTGGTGGATAACACAACATAATCTATTAACCCTGCACTATTCTTTTCATAAAAAGTTGAGATTAAACGTGATGGTGAAATAGTAAATCAACCATATATAAAATTGACCTATCATATCACTAGTTTACAATGATTATTACCCTCAGTGGTAGAAATTCAAACGAATTATAATGTGAAATCATGAAATGACACGTCACATCACTTATTTGGCTAGTGCTCGCTTGCCTTGGTACTCGATCCTCTACTAACGTGTGAGCTATTAATTCTCTAAAAATAGACATATTTTTTGAAATCCAAGCTGACAATCCCACCATCAGTGCCTTTATTTTGATGGCTTTTGAATTTTCACTGATAATCCGACTGTCAATGACTTCATTCGACATTTTTTAATTGCCGCTAAAAATCCAACTGTTAGCGCCTGAATCTTTTGAAAAAAAGAAATCGTTGAATGTTATACTCTGAACCTAGGCTGAGATAACACCCCCCTCAATTTTGTCTAATAGCGCTTGAAATTTAAAAAAAAATTAAAGAAAACAAAATAAATAAATAAATAATAAATTAAAAAAAAAAATTACTTAACAAATATCAAAACCTAAATTAATTTGGAATCCCTAACTCACCCATTCAACTTACCAAGCTTACCTCTATTTTTCTTGCAACGCATCTTTGTCTGACTTTACATTTAACTATTTTTTAGCCTCTCCTTCCCTACAATGCCCCTTCAATTCTCATTGTCCATTTTAAATTTTCGGTACTTTCAAGTCTTGACTCTAGATATCAATGACCTTAGACCGATTTTTTGACTCATCACTCTTTACTATTTTTTAGTTTTAGTTATATCAATTTATCATTCTAATAGTAATAGCAATAAAATCACAATCTATGTTATACAAGAAAAAATAGTAATAAAATCACCTAGTCAAAAATAGAATCCAATTTTTAAAATAGAAGCATGTAGATATAAAAGAAGGACCAAAACCCCTTTTCATGTCATCACAACGACATTTTCATATCATAGTTTAGGAATTAAATATTTGAACCTAATTAGAATAATCGAAGAGCCCTCACCATTTCTATTACCTATGTCAATTTTCTCCTCTGATAAGCACTATGATTTATCCAATGAGCTATCCTATGCAACTTACAACTCAGATTATCTCTTAGATGTGGAAATATGCTCCATACTTTTTCATAGCTATATAAAAAAATCACAATCCATTTCATCGAAGAAAAAAATAGTAATAAAAGCACAATCTATCATCCACTTAAAAAAGAGTTGTAAAATCACAATTAAAAGCATCAAAGAGCCCTCAAACCCTTGCAATAACTTATGTCAATTTTTTCCTCTAATAAGTAATATGAGTTATCTTATGTCAATGTTCTCTTCTGATAAGGAATATGAGTTATCTCTTAGATGCTTCTATCACAAAATTCCAATTCTTAAGGGAGGGTTGGAATTGCAAGAAGTGGAAAGATGCTCCATCCAATGGAGGATGTAGCCACCTTTTACAACTAAACAACGAAAGAAATCCATTTTCATAAATTATACTTTAGGTTTTCTTTCTCACATTGATGCAAAGCTTGAACTCTTCCCAATTTCCTTCTTGGAACATCCCTCCTAAATATCTTCCAGGACGCTAAGCTACTTGCTATTTCTCACAATCAAGAAACACCTAGTTTGAATCACAATTAATTCTATCATTGGAAATATTGTCATTTTTATAATGAATGCTATTAATTTTAGGAGAAAATGGTCAATGCCTTTCTTATTGAACAACATCGAACAACACAAGTGTTGACATTCATGATGCACACCTACATATCAATATTAATAGTTCAATCTCCACCCACCCTTAGTGGGTTCTCGTGGGAGAAAACTACTGTGAGAAGAAGAATGAAGCTCTCTTCACTTAAAAATTTCTAGGTCAAGCAACAACTTACACAATTAATCATAGAAAACGAAAACAAAAATAACTTTCTTTCTCAACAATTGGTTGAAAATTCCAATTTTCTACCACTCATCCTCATTCTCGACCATATCATATTGGGTAGGTCCACTAAGTAGTACCTACTTTATGTTTGTAGTGTTTATCATATTTTCCATTAGACCATTCATTGATACAATTGATTGTGATGTTACACGCTTCTATTATTGAGATGTGATTTTTTCCGAGCCCTATCATTTTCACAAAAAAGCACAAATTTGTAGGTATTATAACTTCCACAATTAGTTCTGCAAGGCTAATAAGATCTACAACATCATCTCTTCTTTCCCTTATTCTGGATTTGCTAGAAGATAAGTTATTAACCATATCAATATCCATGAGTTCAAAATGTTTGATACATTCCAATGCTCATCCTTGTCTGCATTCATCTACTTTCTTTATAATGCTCACACTTTTTCATGGAGATGTATTTCTGAGCATCAAGTCCAACTCCAATCCTTGTCTTACTGCAAAACATGCCCCAGATAGCCTTTTCTTCATGGTTCACTCCAGCTAAGGATACGGAGGTCATATTTTTTGCATAGGTGTTTCCACAAGAAACTATTAGTTTAATCTTATTCAGAGGACATTCTATACTGAACATCAATTCCCCTATAATTATTCCATAACCCCCCATTTTAACATCCATTCTTTTGGTACCCAATCAGGGTATTCCCATCATCTCAGTTCCTACAAATGATGATGTCTTTCACTAGAAAGTGTGTACAATCAATAGAAATTGGAGACAATTTATTTTTATCATGGACAAATTCATCATACTTTGTCCATAGTTCCTATTGGATCTAGTCCAAATATGTAATATATTTGTGTGTTATTTATTTTGTACTTTATGTCTTGTAGTTTATCTACCTTGTCATCAATAGTCCATTGGTGACTCGGTCAAAGATGATCACTCACCTAACTTTGCATATGATATTTGTAACCCTTTGAGACATTTTCAAGTATGATCACTCTCCACCATTTTTGTACAAATATAACCACATAAAACAATAGTGTACAACATGTATGATTTTATGTTCTCCTTTTGGTATTTGCATTCTTCTTTCATCTGTGAATATGTACAATGCAGGCTACCTGTACTCATATCAATTGGCAATAGAGGAAAATTTAGAAGGAAAAACGAATTTGGAAAACCTTTCCATCTTTTGAAGTTTGTGAGTGATGTAGTATCCATTATAGATGGCATTGTGATCTTGCATGTAAGGTCTATTAAGGAGGTTTCATGTGATCTACACTGCATTGATATTATGGATTTAAACATTCAACAACTATAAGTTGTAATATCTCTACGCTTATTGTGAACACTATTTTGTACATGTCTTCTTTAACATAGGATTAGCTGGGAACTAATGTTTCCCACCTTTCGGTGCTCCTAATAGTCAATGCCTAAACTTCTATTTTTTAAACTACTCACATTTTTATAATCTACAAAACAACTAGGTAGTCAGAAACAACTTGAAGAATGTTAAGATGAGATTGTGTTAACACCATTGGACACATACCTACACACCATGCCTCAAAAGCTCAAGTTGTTTCCTTTACCACTTTTCTCAACTAGCAACATTTTATTCTCATGTTCCTATCTTTTTTTCACAAAGATATCTACTTCTTTTATTATGAAATGAGTTCAAAATCACAATGATTCTCTTCTTACTCCACTTTTAGAGCCAACGGGAGCAACTAACACAATTCAGATGGAAAATTTTCAGTCAGTAATGGTAAACATGAAAATAAGAGAAAAGAAGTTAATGGAGCAAATAAAAGAGGCTAAATCATCGGGTCAGGTAGTAAAATAACCACCAAGTGAACAAAAGGAATTTATAGAAAAAGAAGTCAAGAGGCAGATGAGAAAGGAAAGGACAAAGAAGAAAAAATGGTAAATATCATCATCAAAGGCTTGAAGGACTTTGGGGAAAAAGAGAGAACGAATATTCTAGTAAGGAGTTTTCTCAAGGATGAGTTGCATTGGACGGGGGGGATACAACAGGCCAACGAGATAGGAAAGAATGTGGGAGAAGGAAGGAATAGACGTGTCAGAGTTACTTTAAGAATCATAGAGGACAAGTCTAAAATCCTGAGGAATAAAGGGTTTCTTAAAGGCACTTGTATCTACTTAGACCAAGATTTAACATTCACCCAACAAGAAGAAAAGAGGAAATAATGGAAGTAAAATCAACAAGAGAGGGAGGAAATTGGGCATGGTTGAAAAATGAGAAAGCCCAAGTCACTGATAGATTAACAAACAAGAAATAGGTATTCGGGGCCCCACGGGATTACCTAAACATGGTAACATGGAATTGGAGAGGTTACCCATGGAGAAGAGGCCCGGGGTTGGGGCCCATAGCTGAGGAGAAAGACATCTTTTTCTGTATGGAAACACATGATCTCAAATACCTTCCCAGCTAATCCTTAGTATGACAAGGACTGCAAGGAGGTGAAAAGGTCCTTTAAAGAAAATTCAAGCAAAGAAAACACGATTATATATAAGAAATTTATAAAATCAAAAAAATCAAGCTATGTGAAGGCAAGAAGGAAATAATTGATTTCTCTGGGAAAACATAATCCCAAAGGTTTCTGGAAGGAACCGCAACACAAGAAAAAACAAATTGAAAGCAGTATCACAGATGCCTAGTGGCTAGTCTATGCAAAATTTCTATATGAGTGGACGAATGAGAAAAGTAAGCCTCCCATGATTGTCTCCTCAATAGAGCTATTATCGATTGGGGATATTGAGCAAGGTATAAAAAAATTGGCAAATGGTAAAGCACAAGACATTGATAGTATGCAGACATAATATTTGAAATGCGGTGTGAAGTTTCTAGCCCCACACATCGAAGAGATCTTTAACAAATGCAGTCAAGGTAGCTTTCTGGGTGAATGGACAACAAGTGTTGCTATACCTCTTCACAAAACTGGAGACATCAATAACCCATGTAACTATCTTACTATTATGATTGACCCTCTTCTTGGAAAACGTTTTGCGAGCATGCTAGAGAACATAATCAATGTATGAGATGAAAACGAGGAGAAGAGAGCAAAGGGGCAAGCTAGTTTTATGCCTAAGAATTCTACCATTGATCATTGCATCACTCTAAAGCATCTCGTTCAAAAAGTTTGGGATAACAATGGTCGAGAATCATTTTGTTGCTTTGTTGACTTCAAAAAAACCTTTGATACTATCCCTAGAGATAAGCTATGGCACGGAATGGAAGAACAAGGGGCCCCAAAGGAATATAGACCTGATGTTCATAAGCTATATGAGCACATTAGAGTATAAATCAAAACAAAAGAGGGTATGTCTGAATGCTTTGGCAATGACATAGGATTCAAACAGGGATGGCCTCCTTCCCCCACTTTGTTTGGTTTATATATTGATAAGCCTGAAGAGTGGATACGAAATATCAAAGGAGAAGGCATCCAATTAGCAAGATATCTGGTGAAATTGCTTTTATATGTCGATGAACTTATCCTTATTTCTAAATCTGCGATAGGTCTGAGAATGAATTTGAAAGCTATGGAATTCTTTTGTCAATATGCGAGAAATGCAAGTAAATTTCAGCAAAACTAAAGTCGTGATTTTCTCCCTAAAAAGAAAGAAACAACAGGATACTTTTCTCTTTGAGGGAAACCCCTTGGAGGTTGTAGACAAGTACAAATATCTAGGAATTGAGTTCCACTAGAGGCTCGGCTGGCAAGCATGTAGATCAAAAAGAATCCAAGGAGGGTGGAAGGTTTCCTACCTTCTCCCGAACAAGTGTAGACAAGCATAATTATGGGATTGTAAGACTAAGAAAACCCTCTTTGGTTTATTAGTGGTGCCAATTATCCTATATGGTTGTGAGATATGGGGGAGTAACATGTCAAGCCGCAAATGGCGGCAAATAGAAAGAATCCAAAAGCATCTAATCACAAGTAACCTCAAAGTCAAATCAACGGTTCTATACGATATACTTTTAGTTGAGGTTGGTATGTTTCTAATTGATGCTTCATTGATCATTCATCTAATAAGTTACCTAAAGAAGGTTGAAAATATGGATAAGCACCGATGGCCCAACTTGGTTGTCAAATAGGAGCTAAGTCGTTGGAAAAATACGTGGATGAAGCAAAATAAAAAGTGGTTAGGAAAATGGGACATAAATTTGCATGAATGTCCTCACACCAAGGAGGAGATAAAAAAGTGTGCGTTAGAAAAATTCAGGATTGCCATGTGGACAAAATAGGTACGCAAAAAAACATATTATGTCAAATAATTTAACCCCTTGTGGAAGCATGATGATAAAGAGTATTTGAGTTACACAATCAAGGGAAAAGGAAAAGTAGGGCATGGTCTAAAGTAAGATGAGGATTGGAGTTGGACTTGATGCTCAAAAATACATGTCCATGCAAAAGTGTGAGCATTATAAATCAAGTATATGAATGTGGATGGGGATGACCATGGCAACATATCAAACATTTTCAACTCGTGGATATTTATATGGTTAATAAATTATCTTCTTGCAAACGCAGAATAAGGGAAAGAAGGGATGACATTGTATATCTTATTATCCTTATAGAACTAATTGTAGAAGTTATAATACCCACAAATTTGTGCTTCTTTGTAAAACTGGTAGGGCTCGAAAAAATTCACATCTCAACAATAGAAGGGTGTAACATCACAATCAATTGTATCAATGAATGGTCTAATGGGAAATATGATAAAACACTATAAACATAAAGTAGGTACTTCTTCGTGGACCCATCCAATATGATATGGTTGGGGATGAGTGGTAGAAAGTTGGATTTTGTCAATCAATTGTTGAGAAAGAAAGTTATTTTTGTTTCCGTTGTCTATGATTAATTGTGCAAGTTGTTGCTTGATCTAGAAATTGTTGAGTGAAGCGAGCTTCATTCTTGTTCTCATTGTAGTTTTTCCCCACGAGAACCAACTAAGGGTGGGTGGAGGTTGAATTATTAACATTAAGATCTAGGTGTGCATCATCAATGTCAACACTTGTGTTGTTCAATGTTCTTCAGTAAGAAAGGCATTGGCCATTTTTTGTACAAGTCACAACATTCATTATCAAAATGAAAATATTTCCAATGATAGAATCTATGTTTGTTCTTCCCTTCACCATTCAAACTAGATGTTTCTTGATTGTGATTCAAACTAGGTGTTTCTTGATTGTGAGCAATAGCAAGCAGCTTAGCGTATTAGAAGATATTTAGGAGGGACGTTCCAAGAAGAAAATTGAGAAGAGTTCAAGCTTTGATGGATGTGAGAAAGCAAACCTAAAGTATAATTTATGCAAAATGGTTTTCTTTTGTTGTTTAGTTGTGAAAGGTGGCTACATCCTCCATTGGATGGAGCATCTTTCCACTTCTTGCAATTCCAACCCTCCCTTGGGAATTGGAATATTGTGATAGCAACATCTAAGAGATAACTCATAGTGCTTATCAGAGAACACTGACATAGGATGACTCATAGTTCTTATGAGAGGAGAAAATTGGCATAAGTTATTGCAAGGGTGTGGGGTCTTTTTGATGATTTTAATTGTTCTTTTATTAGTATTTTATAAGTGGATGACAGATTGTTCTTTTATTATTATTTTTTTTTATTGAATGACATGGATTGTGCTTTTATTACTATTTTTTCTTCCATGACAAGGATTGTGCTTTTGTTCTGTAGCTGTGAAAAAAGATGGAGCATATTTCTAGAGAATATTTCCAAATCTAAGAGATAATTTGATTCGTTCATTGCATATAATAGCTCATAGAATAAATCATAGTGTTTATCATAGGTGAAAATTGATATAGGTAATGGCAAAGGTGAGGGCTCTTTGATTATTTTAATTAGGTTAAATTATTTAATTCCTAAACTATGATATGAAAATGTCATTGCGATAACATGAAAAAGGGGGTTTGACCCTTCTATTTTAAAAATTGGATTCTATTTTTGACTCGATGATTTTATTTTAAAAATTGGATTGTATTTTTGACTAGATGATTTTATTACTATTTTTAGTTTTTTGGTGGGATAACATAGCTTGTGCTTTTATTACTATGTTTGCTTGGATAACATAAATTGTGCTTCTATTACTATTTTTGCTTCAATGACATGGATTGTGCTTTTGTTGTGCACGTTTGAAAAAAAAGCTGGAGCATCTTTCTATTTTTGCTTCAATGACATGGATTGTGCTTTTGTTGTGCATATTTGAAAAAAAAGCTGGAGCATCTTTCTTTCCGCATCTAAGAGACCGTCCGTTGCAAACAAAAGTGGCATCAACATCTAAGAGATAACTAATGCTGCAATCCCAGCAGAGAGCAAAGTGCAAAGAGATAAGTGGCGCTGCATATCAAACAGGTTATAGCAACGGTCAAGGATGTTGATTTCGTTAATTCGATTCAATTTTTGGAATTCATATTGGCATTGGCATTGCAGTGCCTTTCCTCCTCCTCCTCCCAGATTTTCTTGCATTGTGTGGTCTAGTCTCGTGAGTCTCGTGCGATTGGAGCTGCAAATGGTGTGTGCGTATGAATGTGGTATGGTCTCTGTTGTTTCTGTCATCTGTTTGGTGTGCCTGACTATATGTGTCTGTTTGTCTCTGTGGTGTGCTTGTATTCTCTGAGAGGTGGAAACAGAGGCCTGCTCGTGTTCCCTGAGAGGTGGAAGCAGGGAGCGTATCAATTATTGAATCAAGACCACTGTGCCCAGAGATCACAGTTAAATGGTGCGTCCCAGGCGTTGACAGGTAAATGAGGCATTCGAGTAAATTTATTTTCAAAACTCTTTGTATGGGTCACTCTGATTATGGGTTGTGGGTTGCAAATAAGATTAAGTGAATGAGAGGAATCGATTTGATGTTAGAAATTTCATTTCAGTAAATTGATGTTCAGTGTTGTTTGGTTTTTTATTAAATTAGATCTTCCGCATCCTTAGTGAGAGGCAGCAGTATAGATCCCTACTTGCAGATAAATGTGTGGGATGAAAAAGAGGGGAAAAGAGCAAAGGGGAAAGCTAGTTTTAGGCATAAGAATTCTACCATTGATCATTGCATCACTCTAAGGCATCTCATTCAAAAGGTTTGGGATAACAAAGTTCAGGAATCATTTTGTTGCTTTGTTGACTTCAAAAAAGCCTTTGATATTGTCCCTAGAGATAAGCTATGGCACAGAATGGTAGAACAAGGGGTCCCAACGGAATATAGACCAGATTTTCATAAGCTATATGAGTGTGTTAGAGCATAAATCAAAACAAAGGAGGGTATGTCTGAATGATTTAGCAGTGGCATAGGAGTCAAACAGGGATGGCCTCTTTCCCTCAATTTGTTTGGTTTATATATTGATAAGCTTGAAGAGTGGATAAGAAATATCAAAGGAGAAGGCCTCCAATTAACAAGATGTGGTGAAATTTCTTTTATATGCTGATGAACCTATCCTTATTGCTAAATCTGCAATAGGTCTGAGAAAAATTTGAAAGCTATGGAACTCTTTTGTCAATATGCAATAAATGCAAGTAAATGTCAACGAAACTAAAGTCATGATTTTCTCCCTAAAAATAAAGAAACAACGATATACTTTTCTCTTTAAGGGAAACCCCTTGGAGGTTTTATACTAGTACAAATGTCTAGGAATTGAGTTCCACTAGAGGCTCGACTGTGAATCATGTAGATCAAAGAGAATCCAAGAAGGGTGGAAGGCTTCCTACCTTCTCTCGAACAGGTGTAGAAAAACATAATTATGGGATTGGAAGACTAAGAAAACCCTCTTTGATTTATCATTGGTGCCAATTATCCTCTATGGTTGCGAGATTTGGGGGAGTAACATGTCAAACCACAAATGGTGGCAAATAGAAAGAATCCAAAAGAATCTAATCACAAGTAGCCTCAAAGTCAAATCAACGGTTCCATATGATATACTTTTAGCTGAGGCTGGTATGTTTCCGATTGAGGCTTCATCGATCATTCATCTACTAAGTTACCTAAAGAAGGTTGAAAATATGGATAAGCACCAATGGCCCAACTTGGTTGTCAAAGAGGAGCTAAGTCATCGGAAAAATACGTGGATGAAGAAAAATAAAAAGTGGTTAGGCAAATAGGACATAAATCTGCATGACTTTCCTCACTCTAAGGAAGAGATGAAAAGGTGGGTGTTAGAAAAATTCAAGATTGCCATGTACTGGAAAAAACAAGTAGGCAAAAAAGAAACATATTATGTCAAAGAATCTAACCCCATGTGGAAGCATGATGATAAAGAGTATTTGAGTTCCACAATCAAGGGAAAAGGCTAACTAGGGCATGGTGTGAAGTAAGATGAGGATTGGAGTTGGACTTGATGCTCAAAAATACATCTCCATGCAAAAGGGCGAGCATTATAAAGCAAGTAGATGAATGCGGATGGGGATGAGCATTGGAACATACCAAACATTTTCAACTCGTGTATATTGATATGGTTAATAGGTTATTTTATTGAAAACGTAGAATAAGGGGAAGAAGAGATGACATTGTAGATCTTATTATCCTTGTAGAACTAATTGTAGAAGTTATAATACCCATAAATTTGTGCCTTTTTGTGAAACTAGTAGGGCTTGACAAAAATCACATCTAAACAATAGAAGGGTGTAACATCATAATCAATTGTGTCAATGAATGGTCTAATGGAAAATATGATAAAACACTACAAACATAAAGTAGGTACTACTTCGTGCACCCATCCAATATGAAATGGTTGGGGATGAGTGGTAGAAAGTTGGATTTTGTCAATCAATTGTTGAAAAAGAAAGTTTTTTGTTTTGTTTTTTTTTTTGTTTTTTTTTTTTTTTTTTTTTTTTTTTTTCGTTGTCTATGATTAATTGTGCAAGTTGTTGCTTGATTTAGAAATTGTTGAGTGAAGAGAGATTCATTCTTGTTCTCACAGTGTTAGGACTCTGTATTGTCTACGTTTGACCCTACATTTTGTTATGATATTACCCTTTTTAGCCTATGAATAGAAACCCTTGATATCATTTTTGACCTCATCATCCCAAGGTATGAAGTAACTCTCCTCATTTGCTATATGGTTAGTTATTCAACACATATTCATGTTATCTTTACAATTAATCTTTGGAAATTGGCTAAGTCGCTGACAATTGATTGGAATTGTTCAAAGTCCACAAAATCATAATTCACAGTTGCTGCAACACCAAGAACAGCAACTGTGCAGTTGCTGCAACACCAGAAGCAGCAACTGACTAAAGCAGGAAAAGTCTTAATTTGCAAAAGATGAAACAGCAACTGCCTGAAGCTGGCAAGACTATACTCGGCCGATGATGATAAAGCATGATCAGCCAATCTAGCCACAGACGCGGGAACACCAGGAACAACATGAAGCATTTTAAGGGACGGTTAAGATTCACCGAATCAGCAACAACAGTAGAATAACCAAGGATAGCACGAGGACCCCGAGGAGATAGATGAAGACCACCCGTTTTGCAATGGCGGAAAGATCCGATTAAACAAGGATGACAAAGATATACATTGTTGTAACAATATGCTGTAACAGGAATTAATTTCCTATTTTTGTACAGAAGAATTAAACTGTAGGACAATCTATTGTAATAGATGTCTCCTCTATAAAGAGGAGACATCTACAGTTGAAAGACTAGCATGTGATACTGGAATATTGTAGTGCTGAAGGTCGGAACCTCTGTTGTAATTAAACTCTTGGCAGATGAATAAAGCATTGTTCTGAGCATTTTAACTTAATATTTGTGTGCAGGGGAATCCTGTGAGAGGGACAGGGCCCACCTTCTCCACAAGATTCACCCATTCCTTTCCTGTTAAGTGTGTGTTATTTTTGTATGTGTTTGGCCTTGCTTCTGATATTTCCCTTTTGCTGATACGCTGTTCCTTTAATCAATTGGCGTTGTGAGAAGTGTGTCACCGGTGAATAGGATTTTTGGTGTGTATTGGCGACTGGTCACGGAGGCAGGTGCTGGACGTCCTTATTCTGAGGACAGGGTCCTGGTCCTTTGTTACAAACAACCATCATTTTTCCGCAGATTTGTTACCTTTACTCAATTTCATTTCATTTATGCAATAATTTAAGACTGTTGTAACGCAGAGTAAGCCTTTGATAGGAATTAGATTTGTTGTACTACAGCTTTTAATGCTTTTGAAATTAAGGTGCATACAGTACGAAGTCACCTTTGAAACAAAAGGACTTTCCCAGGTTGACAAATTAATGTGGTACTTGACTGTTTAATCAATAAACAATTCGAGCGACCAACATTTTGGCGTCATTGCCGGGGAAGGCGACTAAATTTTTTTTTAAGGCATTAATGATTTTTCCTTAGAATAATAGGTGCATGAGAGGACGCAAGAAAGCTAACTTCACAGACAGTAAGGGCACAGGAGGTGGAAGAAAAACTTTCATTGACGAGATAATTTCAAAAGCTGAGACATCTCAGAGAACGACTTCCCGAAGACCTCAAATCCAGTATTCCTCCCAAATAGATCATAAGATGGAGGAAGTACTAGGGCCTGAAAGGAGGCTGGAAACACCAGAGCACATTAAGGAACCAGTAGAAGAACCTGAAGAAACAGAAGATACTGAAGACAGAGCCAGTGATTCGGGGAGAAGAACAATGGAGGATAACAGAGCAGAAGGAAGGGGGGAAACTCACTTTCCACCTTGGAATTTCCTATTGGGGACCTCCCAAGGGGAGCAACCCCTATGAAAAATATTCCACCGGCGGCATTGCCTAATTTTCATGGGTTATCCTCTGAAGATCCCGATGAGTTCCTCTTTGAATTTGATATACTATGTAGAAGTTATGATTATGTAACTCCTGCTCAGAAGTTAAAATTGTTTCCAGCAACACTAAAAGGGAACACATTAAGATGGTTTATGAGCCGAGGGCTCAGGTAATCACCACATGGGATCAGATGAAAGAAATTTTTCTGAGAAAATATCAGGATTACTGTCAAATAAGAGAAATGAAGGAAGAATTGTTCAAAATGGTTCAGAAAGAGGATGAGAATCTGGAGGACTTTGTAGAGAGACTGCAATATAATCTGCAGCGATCAGATCATCCAACCATGAGTAAGGATATTCTGAAGACAATATTATTAAAAGGAGTACGAGATGACTGCCTAGATATGTTAAATATGCTTGGAAAAGGGGATATTTCCAAAGAACCATTTGATGAGATTATCAACCTCTGCATGAGGTGTTCCAGAGGAGCAGCAAGCAGATCTAAAACCAGAGACAGTACATATTCAAGAGTCCAGAAGTTAGCAAGCGGAGGAGCAACACAAGCCGAAATAGGTAATCTGCTTGAAGAATTTAAAACTGAAATGTTAAGCTCCTTTGCTTCACAAATTGATGCTCTACAGGTTAAAAAGAAATAGGCAGAAGCAGAAGCTGCCCTGGCTATCTTCTCCTCCAAATGCAGAGGAAAGCACCCAATGCGGGAATGCCCATTGGATAAGGTACCAATTTGTACCATTTGTGAAAAGGATCATGAAACTCAGCAATGCCCTTCTTTGCCAGGAATAAAGGCAGCGCTGCAATCAACTGAAGAAGAAGCTGAAGTAGTGTACCTGATGACATAGAGGAGGCAATGGCCACAAAGACAAGGTATGAGTTCTAACACATCATTTAGTCGTTGGAACAATCAGTCTCCTTTTCAAACAAATTTCCCACCCATGAATCAAATGCAATACCCACCCTTTAATCCGATGCAATTTCCTATGCAGCAACAAAATCCTCCTTTTACTGACCCTACTATGTTGAATCCTTGGACTCTTAAAAAACCTTATTTCAATCAGTGGAATCCAAATTGGGCAGCCCAACAGATTCCATTTCCTCAACACCAGCAATCTCTTTCCTTACCATCTAATGCCCCGCAGAATAACCAGTCAACTAGACCCCAACTGCCTGTGCAACCTAATCCCAACCCAAACAATAATAAAGCCCTACAGGTAATCGATATTCAAAGTCAACCTGTCTCCCCTATGCAATGTAATGACATCCATTTACACTCTTGGAGGATAGTTGAACCCATCATTGATGACATTACTAACTCTGAAAAAGAAGAAACTAGAGAGGAAAAGTCATCTAACAAGAACATTGAAACTCTTGAATCATCTTCTAACAAGATTGTCCAAACAGCAGAGCCACCCTTTCCTGAAAGAATGGCTCTTACTAAAACGTTTGAGCCACCAGCTTTCTACCTTTTAGGAGAACTGCAGAATTTATATGTCAAAATCCCATTATTGCAAGCACTAAGAGATGTCCCTATCTATGCCAAAACTGTTAGGGATATTTGTATTAAAAATCCTGGAAGAAAAGCCAAGGAACCCCTCACAGTTCATGTGATGGGAGAACCGACTGCTTTGACGATAGAAAAAGACCCCCTTGTGAAATATGGTGACCCTGGTCACCCTACAGTAACAATTCAGGTCGGCAAAACCTTTGTCTCTAAAGTTCTAGTAGATCTATGTGCAACAATAAATATTATGACACTCGAAACAGCACAATTACTGCAGTTGAAACACTTAATCAGGGAAACTCCAACCATTCTAGAGCTGGCTGACCGCTCTACAATTAAGCCCGAAGGAGTCAGTGAAGACCTGGTAATTTCTGTAGAATCTTGGAATTACCCAGTTGACTTTGTGGTGTTACAAACTAAAACAAATTTGGGGGGTAATCCATTAATTCTAAGAAGACCTTGGCTAGCTACAGCAGATGCTTTCATCAGCTGTAGGTCTGGATCAATGACAATATCTAATGGGCAGGAAACCAAACATCTGACTCTTTATCCTCATGCCACACCCATGATTAATAACGATAATTTAATATGGGTAGATTATGAGGATGAGGAAACCCAACCTATTTTAACCGTCAGACAAGCTTTAACCCTCAAAGACTCAACCGAAGATGAATTAGTCAGCAACTTTATTTCTGAACCTTCTTCGATCAGCTCAGAAATACATAATCACCTCACTGCAATCCTAGAATCTGAATCCCAGAATAACCTTGAAACTGAAAATTTACCTCAGATATTAGCTGGTAGTCCTTCCAAAAGTATAACAGTAGAAATCGAACCAGGTAAAACATTAAATATAAATCCTAATTTAATAGAGGATCAAAAA
>APFE031215674.1:18243-32760 GCA_000404065.3 Pinus taeda
CCAAAAGTATAACAGTAGAAATCGAACCAGGTAAAACATTAAATATAAATCCTAATTTAATAGAGGATCAAAAACAACAGTTAATGAAGCTACTCAAAGAAAATAAAGAGGCATTCACTTGGGATTATACAGACATGAAAGGGATTTCTCCTGAACTATGCACTCACCGTATTTATATTAAAGAAGGATCCCGGCCAGTTTGTCAACCCCAAAGACAAATGAACCCCAATTTAAGGGAAATAGTAAAATAAGAGCTTCAAAAATTGTTAAATGTAGGATTTATATACCCCATATCTGATAGTGAATGAGTTTCTCCGCTAGTAATAGTACCCAAAAAAAATGGGAAATTGCGAGTATGTGTAGACTATAGAGCCCTAAATAAGGCCACCTAGAAGGACCATTTCCCTTTACCATTCATTGATCAGGTATTAGATAACTTGGATGGTAAGAAGTTCTTTTCCTTTTTGGATGGATTTAGCGGATATAATCAGATAAGGATTGCACCCCAGAATCAGGACAAAACCACTTTTACTAGCCCTTGGGGGACCTTTGCTTACAGGGTTCTTCCATTTGGGCTATGTAACGCCCCAGCAACATTTCAGAGAGCGGTGGTAGGGATCTTTTCTGATATGATAAATGATTCCTTAGAAATTTTTATGGACGACTTCACTCCTTATGGAACAACCTTTGAAGATGCCCTGCAGAATCTTGAAAAAGTACTTAAGTAGTGTACAGAAGCACATCTTGCCTTAGGTACTGAGAAATGCCATATGATGATGAATGAAGGCATTGTCTTAGGTCACTTTGTTTCATTTTTAGGAATTTAAGTCGATCCCACAAAAATACAGGTAATTTTGACCCTCCCTATCCCCAAAACCCAGACAGAAGTGAGGAGTTTCTTAGGACATGCAGGGTATTATAGAAGATTTATCAAAGACGTTTCTAAGATAGCTTCTCCTCTGTTTGTGTTACTAACGAAAAATGTTGAATTTAAGTGGACTGATGATTGTGAAAAAGCATTTGATCAGCTTAAACATCAGTTGTCCATAGCTCCCATTTTGAGAGGACTAGATAGGGCAATCC
Source organism: Pinus taeda (assembly GCA_000404065.3). NCBI lineage: Eukaryota > Viridiplantae > Streptophyta > Pinopsida > Pinales > Pinaceae > Pinus > Pinus taeda. The sequence goes on from APFE031215674.1 coordinate 19,327, forward strand.
CCTTTCACATATCCTCTAATGCCTCAGACACTGCCATTGGAGCTGTCCTGGGACAGGAAGAAAATAGTCTTCCCTATGTCATTTATTTTATTAGTAAAAATATGACTCCCGCAGAACTTAATTATATATTTACTGAGAAAGAATTTCTAGCAGTTATTTATGCTATCAACAAATTTCGGCATTACATTACTGGTTATACTAGTTTTGTGCATACCGACCACTCGGCCATTAAATACCTAATGAATAAATCAGTTACAAATGCTCGAGTCACTAGATGGTTACTGTTATTACAAGAATTTGATATCACAATTGTAGACCAACCAGGAAAAGAAAATGTAGTTGCTGACTTTCTTTCTCGGTTAAAAACTAACGAAAATATTCCAGTAGATGATTCTTTTCCCAATGAGTATTTATTTGCAATCTCTGCTCACTCACCTTCGTATGCAGACATTGCTAACTACTTAGTTGCAGGAAAATTACCATCACACCTATTGCATAGAGAAAAAAGGAAAATTATTCAGCAGAGCGCTAGGTACAGCTAGATAAGCGACTGTTTGTTTCACACAGGACTCGATCAGGAGATCCGGAGATGCATTGGTGAGATTAGATTTATGATATATTGAAAGCTTGCCATGATGGACCTTGTGGAGGACATTTCGCGGATAAAAGAACAACACACAAGGTTCTTAGGATGGGATATTACTAGCCCTCAATCTTCAAAGATGCAAAGAAATATGTCAGGGCCTGTGATAGCTGCCAAAGAATGGACCAGCCTAATCATAGGGATGAAATGCCACTCAATCCCCAGGTAATTCTTGAACCATTTGAAAGGTGGGCACTAGATTTTATAGGTCCCATTAATCCTCCATCTAATCAAAGAGTTTACATACTAGTATGTACAGATTACATGACTAAGTGGGTAGAGGCCAACGCACTTATCAAAGCTAATGAGGAATCAATATTAACATTTTTATTTGAAGAAATCTTCGTTAGGTTTGGGTTGCCTAGGGAGCTAGTCACTGATGGAGGACCTCCTTTTAATTCTCATGGCTTCAAAGGCACATTGAAAAAATACCATATTAAGCATAGAATGACCACACCTTATCATCCCCAGTCAAATGGGCAGGTGGAAAGCACCAACAAAGTCATAGAAGCTATTCTGACAAAAACAATAAAGGAGAATAGGAGGGATTGGTTTCAAAAGCTGCCTGAAGCACTTTGGGCTTATAGAACCACTTGGAAGAACACCACAGGATTTTCACTCTATGAGTTAGTTTTTGGTAAAAATGTTGTTTTCCCTTTGGAGTTTGAAATCAAAACTTTAAGAACTGCTTTATTTGTCAACCTCGATTTGACTGATGCACAGACAGCCAGGTTGCAGCAGCTGTAGGAGCTAGACGAGAAAATATTGGATGCCATCCACCAAACAACCATGATTCAGCAACAAAGAACCAGATGGCATGACAAAACTATTAAGCAGAAGTAGTTCCAGAAAGGTAACTGGGCTTTACTGTATGAAAACCCCGTTTCGAGAATTTCCAAGGTAAATTGAGAATAAGGTGGCTAGGACCTTATGAAATAGATGTTGTATTTCCAAACGGAACAGTCAAACTCTTAACTATTGATGATAATAGAACACCGTTATTAGTGAATGGATATCGACTCCATCCGTATCAACCACCTGTTTCTAAGGAGGATTTCAAAGCTACCTGCATGGAAGAATTACACTATGTTTTTTTGGGGGAATTTGCTGCCCCTCAAGGCACTTAAATTTCTGTTCATTTATTTATTCTTAGATTAGATTTCTTAACTAATAATCCCTGCCAAGGGGTTGCTATGTTACAATTAGTTGTTTTGCAGATCTTACTTTCGGAGGATGGCTGAGAATAAAAATTCTAAAAGAATCACTTTGCAGCTTGGGAATGCTCTTCGGATCATAAGTCAAGTTTTACACCATTTCCTGTTGTTGCAACACCATTTTCTGTTGCTGCAACACCATTTCTTGTTGCTGCAAAACCATTCCCATTGCTGCAACACCACTTCCCGTCATTCCTCGTTGCTGCAACACCACTTTCCGTTATTCCCCGTTGTTGCAACACCACTTTTCGTCATTCCCCGTTGCTGCAAAACCACTTTCCGTCATTCCCCGTTGCTGCAACACCACTTTCTGTCAATACAATATCATTTCTCCGTTGTCGTAACACTACTCCTCGCGGCTACCGCATGAACTTATGTTCCGGCAAAATATCACTTTTCAACACTGCAATACTAATTCCAGCACTTAACGAATTATCATCCTGATGGAACATATTTCGCTGCATTCAAGGGACCATCCAAGCACTCTAATAAGTACACGTCGTCACTGCTACTTCCCATCAGATAGCTTGTGTTTTCACGATTAAAAACCTGTTCAAATTATGATTAAGTCAGAAAAAGACAAGATAAAGCTTTTGCATGCGACTAAAGGTAAAAAGTAAAGGTACGCATGTCTAAGTGTGAATATTAATTTATAGTTAATGCGGAGATGTGATACGACTGCCGAAATCATTATACTACCAATCAAATCATTCAGCCGTAGATTTGGGGGGGATCACCAAAATATCACAATTATTCCATAACACGTTAATCGCCGCCACCCTTACTCCTCGCGGTAATATCTAAAACTCACCTTGCCGTGGCATATCCTCATTTGTAATGGTTTTCTCTGTTTCAAACTCGGAAACTAGGCTCTGTATCATGTATTGCTCGCTAAATCAGCAGCTATGGGAGGAAATATGATCACTTATGAACCTGGCACAACAGTGCTACTGGAACTCTACCCCGAGGTTTATCAAATTTTCCTGCAATTAGGGTGGGTAGACTACTTCAAAAGACTCCAAGATTTCAACACACAGTAGGTGTTGGAGTTCGCATGCAATTTAAGAGAAGGATTTTCTACAGTCTAGTGAGTACGTATTCCGGTAACAGAGGAAGATGTAGCCCAAGTCTCTGGGCTACCAACCAACGGTATACGCTGGTTCAGCAGGAAACATGTCGTTTTGAATGCACAACAAGGATTCTTTCTACCAGGCGAACACGTAGAAGTTAAAGGCAGAGGGGTCGCTCTTCAGTCACTACCTCCACCATGGCCAAAGGTCGCGGAGTTTGTCAAGCAATATTTAACTTGCGAAGGTCGTTACCAGGTAATTTACCAACACGACTTCGTTTTGTTAAATCATTTGAGGCATCGACAGTTGATAAACATGCCCTATTATCTATTGGGTTGTCTGAAAAACATGTCACATTATGCTGAAAAAGCGAAGCATTCAGCCCTTTCCCTCAAACACCACAGGTTAGCCCAACTCATAATAAATAGAGGCTTTGCTCTAATTCACCCACCCGCTGTCATTAATCCTCCCCAGCAAATAGAAGAAGATCCTCAGCAGGAGGAGGAAGTTCCCCAGCAGCCAGAACAAATACCCCAGGAAGTCCCCCAACAGCCAGAGAAAATACCTCAAGAAATTCCTCAGCAATTAGTAGCAGAAACACCCCTACAGAGGACCCCATCCCCCAATGAAGCTCAACCATCTACTCCTGTGCTTCATATTTCCATTGATGATTCTGAGGATAATACCCCCATTATTTTTCTTAAAAGGAAAAAACAACAGGAAAATTAAACTCCACCAAAAAGGAGAAGAACCAGGGCTTCAATCAAAGCAGCTGCTATTCCTGATAGTTTCCCTAGCCCAAAGGAAAGTGACTGAAAAAGAGAAATTGTTGATTTTCCTGCCTCCTTAAAGAGGCAGAGAAAACGGTCAACCGCAACAGTTAAACTTACCAACCCTCTGATTCCCAGTTCTCCACCTATTATCTTAACACCCCGTATTCCAATCATTCTAGAACAGTCCCTTTCCTCACCCTCTGCGGCTGAGATGCAGAGCGTTGACAACTTTGTGACAGCATTTTCTGAGGCAGTTGATACACAAGAACCACCTGCCGAAAAATCTAAAATAGACACCCAAGGTGATATTGGGCAAGTGGTTGCTACACAAGAACCAGCCACTAACCCAATAGGTGACACACAAGAACCACTTATTGGGGATGCAAATGACCAAATGAACGTGGAACAACAATTCTCTCATCCACTAGAGCCTGCAGATACGCAAGCCCCGCCTACCATAGCCTCCCTGCAAGAAGAAATTAAGTTTTTAAAATATCAAATTAAAGATTATCAGCAGGAGATAGTAATGGTTAAGGAAGCCTACCAGAATGAATATAATCCCCACTTCTTAGCACGGGTAGCGACGGTAACAAAAAAGAGTCAGTACAATGAGTACATCTGCAGTGAGTGTGGTGAACTGTAGACTCAAGCAAGATATAAGATAGTACAGGTCCCAATGACTGAAGCGAATCTGCCACCCCCTGCTGCTACAGAGCAGCCTGCTGTCACATAAGAACCAGCAGGAAGAGCAGCAGAAGAAATGCAACAACCTGCTGTCACACAAGAACCAGCAGGAGCGGCAGGAGTAGAGAAAGAAAAACCCGTTGTCACACAAGAACCAGCAGGTTTTCTAAAAACTGTAAAAGAAGAAACAGGGCAGCCTGCTGTCACACAAGAACCAGCAGGTTTTCTAAAAATTGTAAAAGAAGAAACAGGGCAGCCTGTTGTCACACAAGAACCAGCAGGAGCTGCAGGAGCAGAGAAAGAACAGCATGTTGTCACACAAGAGTCAGCAGCTTTTCCAAGAGTTGTGGAGGAAAACATAGTACCACCGCGGCCCACCCAAACTACTATAGAACAGAGATCCTTTAGTAATGCTTATGCACAGACTGAAGTCATTGAACTCCATTGTGTCAAGGATGCTTATGCACAGACTGAACTCACTGGACTCCACTGTGTCAAGGATGCCTATGCACAGACTGAAACTCCTTCTGCCAGTAATTCTTACACGGAGACCTCTAGTTTTCAACAACTAAATGATACATGGAGAATAGAATATGAGCTTACACAAGGGAAGACATTCCAACAACAGAAGTCAATCTGGTTCAGCTATGCATATAGAAATTGGGATGCATTGGAATAGTCTAGAGCCCAACATAAAGAAAATAAGGAGGTAAAAGCTAGGCTATCCCATGCCTTTGATCTGGTTCAGAGGATATTGGCTACAAGAAAGCCCTCTTTCAACTATGCAGTATTCTTGAGAGAGCGCTTGGCATTCTTGCAAATAAAAGCAATTAGAGATGGAAGACCATATCAAGTTAATACACCTGACCAGTTTATCACAACATTCAAGGAAGCACCACATAACGATCAAAATTTTCTTTGTGAACTCTATCTTCACAATGAGGCTGTGCCTGAAGATAGAGCGATGAATATACTTCCTATTGTTGGTGATATTCAAATAAGAGCCTTCATCTCTTTTCTAGCTAATCAATTAACTTGGAAAAATGGCTACATGTCAGCAGAACATAATGAACACAACTACCTCCTTTGGATTCGAAATGAACCACACAATCCAGCTACTTTCATTGCACATCATTGGAATTACGTAAGTAATCCAGAATTGGTTGACCATATAAGGAAGCTACAGGCAGCGGTCTTGCAGGACTGTCAGCATTATGTGAAAACAAAAGGGGCACTGGCCGTTGAAGCAAACAAGTTATTCTGGGAACATTGTCCGAGAGAAAGACATGAATACCATCACTACAATCCCCTCAATCTCCAGGTAGCGATTTCATGCATACCTTATTATGTTAAACGTATGGAAAACTATGCGGAGAAGTGGATCGGCTACCATTTTCATTTCCCTCTCTTATGGTTACCTGGTCAGCAATATAAAGCTCATTATAAACTGACCAAGAAGGAGGAGGTAGCAGTATGGCAGCAAATACATAATGTTCAGGGATTCAGAAGTAAGTCGGATAAAGCCTTCTCGAGCTACTGTATCAGCAACTTACAATGTTCATCCGAGTTCTCTGACTCAGATTCAGAATAAACGTTGCATGAGGACATGCAACCCTTTCAGTTGGGGGTGATGTTAGGACTCTGTATTGTCTACTTTTGACCCTACATTTTGTTATGATATTACCCTTTTTAGCCTATGAATAGAAACCCTTGATATCATTTTTGACCTCATCATCCCAAGGTATGAAGTAACTCTCCTCATTTGCTATATGATTAGTTATTCAACACATATTCATGTTATCTTTACAATTAATCTTTGGAAATTGGCTAAGTCGCTGACAATTGATTGGAATTGTTCAAAGTCCACAGAATCATAATTCACAGTTGCTGCAACACCAGGAACAGCAACTGTGCAGTTGCTGCAACACTAGAAGCAGCAACTGACTAAAGCAAGAAAAGTCTTAATTTGCAAAAGATGAAACAGCAACTGTCTGAAGCTGGCAAGACTATACTCGGTCGATGATGATAAAGCATGATCAGCCAATCTAGCCACAAACGCGGGAACACCAGGAACAACATGAAGCGCTTTAAGGGACGGTTAAGATTGACCGAATCAGCAACAACAGCAGAATAACCAAAGATAGCACGAGGACCCCTAGGAGATAGACGAAGACCACCCGTTTTGCAACAACGGAAAGATCCGATTAACCAAGGATGACAAAGATATACATTGTTGTAATAGTATGCTGTAACAGGAATTAATTTCCTATTTTTGTACAGAAGAATTAAACTGTAGGACAATCTATTGTAATAGATGTCTCCTCCTCTATAAAGAGGAGACATCTACAGTTGAAAGACTAGCATGTGATACCGGAATATTGTAGTGCTGAAGGTCGGAACCTCTGTTGTAATTGAACTCTTGGCAGATGAATAAAGCATTGTTCTGAGCATTTTAACTTAATATTTGTGTGTAGGGGAATCTTGTGAGAGGGACAGGCCCCACCTTCTCCACAAGATTCACCTATTCCTTTCTTGTTAAGTGTGTGTTATTTTTGTATGTGTTTGGCCTTACTTCTGATATTTCCCTTTTGCTGATACGTTGTTCCTTTAATCGATTGGCGCTATGAGAAGTGTGTCACTGTGAATAGGATTTTTGGTGTGTATTGGCGACTGGTCACGGAGGCAGGTGCTGGACGTCCTTATTCTGAGGACAGGGTCCTGGTCCTCTGTTACAAACAGCCATCATTTTTCCGCAGATTTGTTACCTTTACTCAATTTCATTTCATTTCTGCAATAGCTTAAGACTGTTGTAACGCAGAGTAAGAGTTTGATAGGAATTAGATTTGTTGTACTACAACTTTTAATGCTTTCGAAATTAAAGTGCATACAGTACGAAGTCACCTTTGAAACAAAAGGACTTTCCTGGGTTGACAAATTAATGTGGTACTCGACTGTTTAATCAATAAACAATTCGAGCAACCAACACACAGTAGATTTCTCCCACGAGAACCCACTAAGGGTGGGTGGAGGTTGAATTATTAATATTAATATCTAGGTGTGCGATCAACGTCAACACTTGTGTTGTTCAATGTTGTTCAATAAGAAAGGTATTGACCATTTTTTCTACAAGTCACAACATTCATTATCAAAATGAAAATATTTCCAATGATAGAATCGATGTTTGTTCTTCCCTTTGCTATTCAAACTAGATGTTTCTTGATTGTGATTCAAACTAGGTGTTTCTTCATTGTGAGCAATAGCAAGCAGTGTAGCATCTTGGAAGATATTTAGGAGGGATGTTCCAAGAAGGAAATTGGGAAGAGTTTGAGCTTCTCATGGATGTGAGAAATCAAACCTAAAGTATAATTTATGCAAAATGGTTTTCTTTTGTTGTTTAGTTGTGAAAGGTGGCTACATCATCCATTAGATGGAGCATCTTTCCACTTCTTGCAATTCCAACCCTCCCTTGGGAATTGGAATTTTGTGATAGCAGCATCTAAGAGATAACTCGTAGTGCTTATCAGAAGAGAACACTGACATAGGATAACTCATAGTGCTTATCAGAGGAGAAAATTGGCATAAGTTATTGCAAGGGTGTGAGGGCTCTTTGATGATTTTAATTGTGCTTTTATTACTATTTTATAAGTGGATGACATATTGTGCTTTTATTATTATTTTTTTTATTGACTGACATGGATTGTGTCTTTATTACTAGTTTTTTTTGTTGGATGACAAGGATTGCGCTTTTGTTTTGTAGCTGTGAAAAAAGATGGAGCATATTTCCAGATCTAGGAGATAATCTGAGTTTTTCGTTGCATAGGATAGCTCATAGAATAAATCATAGTGTTTATCATAGGAGAAAATTGACATAGGTAATGGCAAAGATGACAGCTCTTTGATTATTTTAATTAGGTTAAATTATTTAATTCCTAAACTATGATATTAAAATGTCATTGTGATGACATGAAAAGGAGTTTGGACCCTTCTTCTATTTTAGAAATTGGATTCTATTTTTACTAAATGATTTTGTTACTATTTTTAGTTGGATAAGATAGATTATGCTTTTATTACTATTTTTGCTGGATAAGATCAATTTCGCTTTTATTACTATTTTTGGTTCCATGACATGGATTGTGCTTTTGTTGTGCACATTTGAGAAAAAGTTGGAGCATCTTTCTTTCCACATCCAAGAGACCGTCTGTTGCAAACAAAATTGGCATCAACATCTCAGAGATAACTAACGCTACAATCCCAGCCCTCCAGTAAAATTGGTTGCCTGTGGGAGCAAAGTGCGAGAGATAAGTGGCGCTGCATCTCAAACAGGTTATAGCAACAGTCAAGGATGTTGATTTCTTTAATTCGATTCAATTTTTGGAATTCATATTAGCATTGGTTGCCTCTCCTCCTCCTCCTCCTCTCAGAGTCAGGGATCAAAATTGAACACGTCAGAGCCCTTCAAAGGGTCTCTGGCATGTCAGAGAAGTAGTGAGAAAATTTTACCAGTCAAAAAAGATTTAAAAATTGATTTTTGTCATTTAAAAAAAAAATTGGAATAATATATTAAAATTTTTTAAGAAGGGCTATCAAATTGTTAACCTTTTTTTTAAATTTCATTTTTTCTCAAATTAGAATTTTAAGAATGTTGAATTTGTAAATTCCTTTTCATGTTAAAACTTAAATCCCATTTCAAAAACAACAGTTTCCTTTTGAGTTGTTTTTTCTCATTTCAGAAACTCCCATTTCAAAAACAACAGTTTCCTTTTGAATTGTTTTTTCTAATTGTGCATATGATGCAAGTTCTTATTAATTATTATGTCACAATTACCTTTTGATACCATTACATTTGGCAGTGTCTGAGTTGCTCCCATTTCAAAAACAATAGTTTCTTTTTGAGTTGTTTTTTCTAATTGTGGATATGATGGAAGTTCTCATTAATTGTTATGTCACAATTACCCTTTGATACCATTACATTTGGTAGTTTCAATTGAGAGCGACTAGATGTCAATATGGGCCATGTATTAGGTCTATAATTTCATTGGGTTGTGCCTGAAGACCGCCCAAAGCAAGGTTTGATGACGATTTAAGCTGGAGATGAATATAGATTCATCATTCAGCAAACGCCTGTCAAGCAAAGTTTAAGCACGATTTATGCTTGGACAGGAGGGCATTCAACAGGCTTCCTAATATACTGTAATGCCTATGATTTAATAATGGAAAGGGTGCACTTACATTCTCCTCACATGGCCACCTATGTGTTTAGTAACAGTCATGACATGGACATTTATTATTACACGGGAAAATATACTAACAGAAAATGGTTTCTTTTTTAAATCTTTTACGGTATGATTTTTAAGTAATTGAAAGATTGGCTTGATTTTCATTATTTGTTGTTAACAGCTACCCTTTCCTTACCAGTTTTGAAGGGCTTAATTACACCTGGTGTATATTGTTGGAAGGCAAACTCGATAGGCTGGGCTTTGCTGGAGAATGTAACCTTGCAGTTTCTCCCTTGCGGTGTCCAGTAGTGGCCTTACCCGGTCTCCCAATGGTGTAACCTTGCAAATATGCGTATATTGTTGGAAGGAAAACTATATAGGCTGGGATTTGTTGGAGAATGTAACCTTGCAGTTTCTCCCTTGCGGTGTCCAGTAGTGGCCTTACCCAGTCTCCCAATGCTGTAACCTTGCAAATTTGCAATATTCTGTAGCAGGAAAGGTAATCATTTTCTTGACTGACTATGTTATAATATAAGATTGCTAGGTGTTATAATTATAGAGTTATTGCGGGATTTTATCAAAAATACATATTTAAAGAAAATAATCTTCAGATTCTTTTTTTTTTGTGTATGACCATTTATTTATAATTTATAGTGAGGTTGTTGTGTTTGTTTGTTTGTCTTTTGTTTTTATGCAGATGATAAGAAGGACATGAAGAATGTACAAGCATGCTAAGATAGATGAAATATCTACAAGTCATGACAAAAGATATGAATTTATTATGTTATCACGAGCCAAAACAAACTAGCTTGCATTTATTTTTCATGTTTATTATATAATTCTCTAAAACATCGTAATAATAAAAAGTATTATTTTTCTTGAAGGGGCTAAAAGTCCTATCTCATTGCTCTTGAGGATGGACCATGGCTATCCTCAAGGGTTTGTGTCCCTCTGTTTACCTTACTTTTTCATTTGCTTTTATTTGTTTATTTTAGAACTAGATAGTTTTAGTTTAATAGATTGTAGATTAAAAGTGTCAAATAATGCATCAATATAGATAGTTATAACATGTTAACTGAAAATTTAAAATCTCAAATCAACTTGAAGTTATGTAAATGCATTTGATTTAGCCAATATTATATTTTTCCAACCAGCGGCTTTTGTGACAATTGCACAATTTTTGGATGTTTGTTTAGTAGTTCAATTTGTGTATGATCAAGTCGTATGCTTTTATTGTATACATTGATTGATGTGTTTTTCTATAACTTTGTGATGATGAATTTAAATGCAGAATTTTGTGTAATGATTTTTGTTTGAGTTTCATTTATATGATTGTGTTTTACAATGAATGAGTGGCATGTTAATATGTATATTGAAATGTGTGAGAATTTTCTTTAGGTGCTTGGTGTCTATATTATGTTTGTTCATTCAAAACTCTTTTTTGTGAGATGAAAAAAATTTCATATGCAATGTTGAATGTATCTTTGCATCTTTGCAATGCTTTTTGTGTGATGTTCATTATTCGATGTGTATTTGTGATTGTGTATGACAATGCTTGTCGTTTGGGATTTATTTACATAGTTGTGTATTTACAATGGATGTGGATGACATGTTTGATATGTACTTTGAAATGTTTGTATTCTTCATTGTTCACATTTCTAATTGTGTTTGTATTATTCATCACATTTGTTTTTGTATTTACAATCTTATGTGTAATAAAATCTTAAGGAATGTTTATATATGCTTGTGTATTTACCGTGTTTTTTAATGTAATGATGAAAATTCAATATGATGTCTGAGTACTTGTGTATCTCTATGTTTTTTAATGTAAATATGAAAATTTGATGTGATTCTCGCATATGTTTGAATGTAATTATGATTTTTGTTTGATTGTATGCATTTTTTATTGTGTTTGTATTATTCATCACATTTGTTTGTGTATTTACAATCTTGTGTGTAATAAAATCTTAAGAAATGTTTATATATGCGTGTGTATTTTACAATGTTTTTGAATGTAATGATGAAAATTCAATATGATGTTTGAGTACTTGTGTATCTATATGTTTTTTAATGTAAAGATGAAAATTTGATGTGATGCTCGCATATGTTTGAATGTAATTATGATTGTTGTTTGATTGGGTTGTTTGTTTATTTGTCATTTGTTCATTGTGATTTTGTCTATGCTTGGATTGTGATAATTTGTGCCAGAAAGAGCAAAAATTGATATCGGATCCTTTTGTATTTGCAATATATCTTTGTGTCTTTACAATGCTTTTTGTGATGTTCATTATTTGATGTGTATTTGTGATTGTGTATGAGAAGGGTTGTTGTTTGTGCTTTATTTACATAGTTGTATAGTTACAATGAATGTGGATGACATGTACTTTGAAATATGTGTGGATTTTCAATAGCATATGGCTTGATTTAGTGTATACATTAATTTTGTATGTTTGGATATTTACAACCTTGTGTGTATGATGATCAAAAATTGATATGAAAAGCTTGTAGTACTTATAATTTGTGTGTGTAATAAGAATATTTGATGGGATATTTGTATGCTTGTGTATTCGCAATGCTTTTGACGTTTAAATTTTTATGTATTCATCATGTGTTTCGTATTGTTTCTGTACTTACAATCTTATTTGTAATGATTAAAACTTGAAAAATGCTCTTGATTGTGTTTTTGTACTCTTGATTTTATGTATTTTTCATTGTGTGTTTTTGCCCTTGATTGTTTGTATTTTTCATTGTGTGTTTGTACCCTTGATTGTATGTGTTTGTATTACTGATTGTATGCATTCCTAATTGTGAGTTTGTATTCTTGATCACATTTGTTGGTGTATTTACAATCTTGTGTGTAATAAAATATGAATGAATGTTTATGTGTGCTTGTGTATTTACAATGTTTTTTAATGTAATGATGAGAATCTGATATGATGTTTTAGTATTTGTGTATTTATATGCTTTTGAATGGAATGATGAAAATTTGATGTGATGTTTGCATATCTGTAATATTTTTTAATGTAATGATCATTGTTGTTTGATTGGGTTGTTTGCTTATTTGTCATTTGTTCATTGTCATTGTGGATATTCTTGGAACGTGAGAATTTCTGTAAGAATGAACAAACTTTGATATGGCATCCCTTTTGTAATTGCAATAATATTTCTTTAATGATTAAAATTTGTTGTGTATTTTGAATTTAAATTTACTGCACAAGAAATTAAATGTGGGGATTGGGATAGTGTTGGGTGAAATAGTAATATTATATAAACTATAAGTGAGGGGTAGCTCAAATGAACTTTATTTATTGCATAGGGAAATCACATAGGAGGTGGGGTTGGGGGAGTGATGAGTGAAATAGTAGTATAACCATAAATTAGGAGTGAGGGGGAAGGGTCAAATGAGCTTCCACCTTCACGTAGATGGCCTCGTTAGTAGAAAATTTGTATCATAAAATTCTCGAAGCCAAGTGAAGTTCCTTTTAAATATAAAATTTATATTTTTTATTTATCATAGTTTAAATAATAATAAATCACCAAATTTAAATAATCATTATAATTTTCCCTCATATCTATAATTAACTTTGTCATTTATTTAAAAATAACTAAATTATTTATAATACCTATAAACATATATTTATATGAAATAATATTTATAATATAATCCAATTATATCTATATATATAGAGTTGGATTATATTATGTTTATCTAAATATAAAATAAGTTTTCTTAATTAAAAGATAAAATATTATGCTTAAATTTTTATTTTTGTATATTTGATTATATTAAATAATTATTATTTATTTGATTAATCATTAAGCTAAAAAATTATG
>APFE031215674.1:34796-58427 GCA_000404065.3 Pinus taeda
TATATTTGGTGTTTATATTATGTTTGTGCATTTAAAACTTTTTTTGTGTGTAATGATCAAAATCTGATATATAATGTTCAATGTATTTTTTTGTCTTTACAATGTTTTTTGTGACGTTTATTATTGGATGTGTATTTTTTATTGTGTATGGGTTTGGTTGTTGTTTGGCCTTTATTTACATTGTTATGCATTTACAATAAATGTGGATGGCATGTTTGAAATGTGTGTGGATTTTCTTTAGCATATGGCTTGATTTACTCTCTACATTAATTTTATATGTTCGGATATTTACAATTCTGTGTGTATGATGATCAAAAATTGACATGCAATGTTTGTAGTATTTATAATTTTGTATGTAATAAGAAGATTTGATGGGATGTTTGTATTCTTGTGTATTTGCAATGATTTTGATGTTTGAATGTTTATGTATTTCTAATGCTTGTTATGTTAGTGTAGTTATTGTGCATTTGTATTGATTATGTAGTTACAATCTTATTTGTAATGATTAAAACTTGAATTGTGCTCTTGATTGTGTGTTTGCAATCTTGATTCTTCTCATTTTTAATTGTGGATTTGTACTTTTGATTGTATGTGTGTTTATACTCTTGATTTGTATGCATTTTTTATTATGTGTTTGCATTCTTCATCATGACATTAAGCTACACATATGTTTGTGAAATTTGATGTGATGCTCGCATATGTTTGAATGTAATTATGACTGTTGTTTGATTGTATGCATTTCTGATTGTGTTTGTATTATTCATCACATTTGTTTGTGTATTTACAATCTTGTGTGTAATAAAACCTCAAGGAATGTTTATATATGCTTGTGTATTTACAATGTTTTTTAATGTAATGATGAAAATTCAATATGATGTTTGAGTACTTGTGTATCTATATGTTTTTTAATATAAATATGAAAATTTGATGTGATGCTCACATATGTGTGAATGTAATTATGATTGTTGTTTGATTGTATGCATTTATGATTGTGTTTTTATTATACATCACATTTGTTTGTGTATTTACAATCTTGTGTGTAATAAAATCTTAAGGAATGTTTACATATGCTTGTGTATTTATAGTGTTTTTGAATGTAATGATGAAAATTCAATATGATGTTTAGTATGCGAGCATCACATCAAATTTTCACAAACATCTGTGTAGCTTAATGTCGTATTTATTATGTGTTTGTATTCTTGATTGTATGTTTGTCATAACCTTACCTATACTACACATTAGTCACATAAAAAAAAAATTATTTACCCTACCTACATAACTATATAATAACGCCTTCATGATTGCTTGACTTGGTTAACAACGGATATGGTTTATAAATGCACCGATCCGAACGTATCTTCCCTCTGACTATTAACTTGACCTTTGATTGTCCTTGATAATTTTGAATGGTACAATTCATTACATTCGGCAGCAGGTGGGGCGCCTTGGTTGCGACACCTGGCGTCTCTGAAATCCCTCCATCGATCTGCCGCGCTGAGCTTTGGTTTCTGTAGCTGGGACTTTAATGCTACAGTCCCGCCACCCTCTTCTCGGGATCCTCATACCATTCGGCAGTCCAGATTACCACTAGAGATCTAACGGTGGAGGTTAGACGTGCCTTGGGCGGGGAATACATAAGGTTCATTCGTTTCTGCTCCCGGTCATTTGTGCTGTTACTCTGGCTTCGCAGAGGTAGCTTCTGCTCCGGTGTGATTACCATGGCGGGGTGCCATTGCCGTGAGGATTCCTGATACAGTTTACTGATCCCTCGAATGGTTTACAGTGAATGTTTTAATTTAACAAAACATAAGGAAGATTATGTTAAGTGATTTATGATCTTAGTTGAAGGAGATCAAAGGTTGTTTTACTGTTGCATTTACTGCAACAAGTAAGATTTCCATATGTGGTTTAGTCATAATGAGATTTCCTTGGAAGGCTGAAACTTATCAAGAACACTTTGGTATCTTTATTTTGGATTGCCTAGAAGATTGGGGTGTTAAGAATTGAAACATTGTCCATTCTCACCACTATTTTCTTTTGTATAGAATAACAACCCTAAGACTAAATGTTTACATACTTAGGTTCCAACATTTCTTTGGTTAAGTGCTGAAACTTCTGTTTTGCATTAATGTCATTTTTGCTTCAAAATTTTCCATATGGTATTAGAACTTTTTTGGCTCAGACCATTATAGGTGTAAGCGAGGGCTTCTATTTCAACTAAAGACACTTGATAAAGGTGCTTGATCTTCCTTGAGGTTGTTCGACATGAAAGTGAAACCAGTGTTCCATGGGGACGCATCCCTCACTATTAGGTTCACACATCCATCACACGTGGGATGGGGGTACCTCTAGGGAAACATTTACCTGCATCCCCCTTTTTGGGAGATGAAAGGAGACATAGGGATGGACATTTCCCTAATGTGGGGGACGCAACTCCCTAAAAGAGATGCTTCTGGGTGTCCACCCTTTATTTTGTTTGACAACAATAATTTATGAGTGAAGAGTGGTATATTCAATCCTAAGGCCCTACTAATGCTATGTAATTAATGGTAATGTTAAATTATTAATGTAAAAGTGACATTCTCCTTTACCTTTCATTCTCATCCTTCTACTTACATTTTTAACATTTCAATGAAATGACTCGGGATGTTTGAGAGTGGTTTCAACCTCATTGGACTTCATCTAGAGAAAATAGTATTTCATATCCCATTCAAAATTCAGCAGACTTATACGTTTCAATATTTCAATTTTGGGGGGATTGCAATGTTTCTAATGGATTCTATCAGGTATGAGGGTCTGGAACTAGCATTTAATCAGGAGCACCGAGTCTAAAATCAACCCTTTTGAGGGGGGTGCGCCCCCAGTTATCACTCTAAGTTTTTCCTAGTATGTAGAGGGAACACCCTAAGGTAACTCTTTCAAACCAATCTTTAGTGCCAAAGGCTAACCATTTCAGATCAGAGAGGGCTCTCTCCTTTACAATTAAACTACCCAGTGTCAACTCAGTAGTTGGTTGTGTCTTTAGTATAGTGGCTAGATCATGGGTTTAGTAGGGTTTGAAAATGATGGCAAGGAAGAGAGAAAGTGTATCCTTGGGCATGAAGTCGTAGCAAATTCAAATCTATCAACATTTACTAGGATGTTGGATGTACTGATAGAGGCTAAGAGTAGGATAGTTGATTTATCCTTAGAAAACCTTGTTATTGAGAGTGGTAAGAGAAAATAACAAAAAACTATTTAAACCAGAGCATATGATAGAAGAATTTTGTTCATTTTAGATGAGGAAAGTGATACTTAAATGGTAAATATAGAGCATGAAAATGAGGCATGAATTCTACTTTAATACCTTCATTCAAGCATAAGGAAGATAAAAATTTAATGGAAATAATAAAGGTAAACACATTCACCAAGAAATAGACATGGATGTATCAACACATGAATTCTCAATTTTGAAACACTATGTTCTTCTTATCACTAGTCATCTAGGATTAACCAACCTTAACAAATCACATACACCGATTACAATTTTTCTCAAATTCTGAACCATTCGTTTTTATTGATTATCAACTTTATAGGGTATTTGCAAAACCATAAGCATGTTTTTAGAAATACCTTAATTACAACAATCTCAAAATAGGCAAGTATATATCTAATTAAAACTAAATACATTACATTCCTCATTAATAAAAAAAGATGATAATATTATGTATCTGAGAACTATGTTGTTGTCGAAGACTTAGCTGAAGCTAAGGATCTAACTGATTACTGATATTCTGCCCAAAGTTTTTGAAAACCCTACTTCATCATCAAACTTGGTATGGTAATATCTTTCTTGGATTTGGTCTTGATCCACAGAAAAGGGAATTTAGTATGTAGATCCTTCCTTCAGGGTTGTATTTGCTCCAAACTACTCCTTGTTGCCTTAAAAAAATAGGCTTTTCCCAAGCGTTGACGGATTAACTAGCATACCTCAAATCGAGAGAAAAATTGGGAACCCTTGACAGATTAAATGATTGTTTTCTCAAAACATGGCAAAAATTCATGTAACTATCACCACTCATCCAAAATGAAGTGAAAATAGCGCTAATTGATTAAATGTCTCCGCTATATAAAAAATGCTCCCAAAAGGTTGGAAAAACAAAAAAATGCACCGCAAATTCTACATTTAAGTATGTTAGGTGCCTCCAATAAAATATCAACTTCACTCTATCTCCTTTTCCTAGTCTTCTTGGCCTTAGGAGTAGGCTCTTTGCTTTGATTTTTAGGCTTCCTAGAACTAGCAGGCTTCTCTTTGTTTATGACCAGATATCTGTGAAGTGTGTTATCTACCTCAATGAATTGTTATGCCAGGCTAGGGTTTTGTTTGAGCTTGAATTTCAACCTCAATTTATTAACTGGTATAGTGTGCAACCTTCTTCCCCCATAGATCTCAACTAGTGCAGACTCCTCAACAACCTTTATTTTCTTTGTCTCAGGCTCAACAGATTCAGCCTTTGTTTCCTCCTTTGTTTCCTCTATTGGTTCAACAAATTTTGTATGTTCAGGAGATGATATAAGAGGACAAGACATGGCTTTCCTTTCCATAATTCTCCTACTTCTTCTCGTGTAGACCATTTTCATTTCAAGAACGAGAGGAGGAGGTTTTGTCATCATGATTTTCCTCTGAATTCTAGTCTGGACAGATGAGGTCCCCTGCTCTAGGTTTGGGGTGGTTCAACAAGCTTCTTACTTCTTTTATTTTTGCTAATGGCCTTAGGTTTAGGTGCAACAGACTCTACAAACTCCCCCCAGAAAAGAAAATGCTCCCATGTTTTGTTAATCTTTCTTAATTTCAATTAGTAACTTGATTAAACTCTTGTGATAAATGAAGTGGGATGATACATCAGGTTTGGCCCTAACTCTTGCTGACATCTTCTTAAGACTCATTAATAAAAATAAAGGAGCATTCATCTTGACCTCTCCAGCATTGTGAGTAAGAAATGAAAATGATTCATATTGAATCTGTTGAAGCATCCTTCACAAGTGAAATAAGTTTGAGTGATCCTAAGGAGAAGGTTTCATTGATCCTTTAGCAAAGATCTTTGCATCACCAAACATCATGTTTTGTCCTTATATACATATTTTAAAAGGAAAGGAATGTCAATTCCAGCTAAGGTGCGGATTTTAAACCAATGTTCTCCATCAACAGGGAGACATGTAGCCTTTGCAACAACTTCATCTGTGAAAGGGAAGGAAATATCTCCAACAGTAACCCCCTGACAATCAAACCCTTTCATCAAGGCTTGAGCAACCCCATCACAATAATCGTTGCATCTGAAAAAGAACTCGTCCCAGCCAACCTCCCAAAATTGTTTGGAATTTTTGGATATGCCTCGAGGAGATCAGGTCCTAGAGATTCTCCCTTGTGCAATTTGGCACTTTTTCCCATAACTATCATTGTCCAGAAGCATAGGAAATAGAAGCGAGAGCGAGATGCAATTATGAATGTGCAGGATAACTAATTTTTTACCTTGGTGGATAACACAACATAATCTATTAACCCTGCACTATTCTTTTCATAAAAAGTTGAGATTAAACGTGATGGTGAAATAGTAAATCAACCATATATAAAATTGACCTATCATATCACTAGTTTACAATGATTATTACCCTCAGTGGTAGAAATTCAAACAAATTCTAATGTGAAATCATGAAATGACACGTCACATCACTTATTTGGCTAGTGCTCGCTTGTCTTGGTACTCGATCCTCTACTAACGTGTGAGCTATTAATTCTCTAAAAATAGACATATTTTTTGAAATCCAAGCTGACAATCCCACCATCAGTGCCTTTATTTTGATGGCTTTTGAATTTTCGCTGATAATCCGACTGTCAATGACTTCATTCGACATTTTTTAATTGGCGCTAAAAATCCAACTGTTAGCGCCTGAATCTTTTGAAAAAAAAAAATCGTTGAATGTTATACTCTGAAGCTAGGCTGAGATAACACCCCCGTCAATTTTGTATAATAGCGCTTGAAATTTAAAAAAGAATAAAAAAATTAAAGAAAACAAAATAAATAAATAAATAATAAGTTAAAAAAATAAAAATAAAATTACATAACAAATATCAAAACCTAAATTAATTTGGAATCCCTAACTCACTCATTCAACTTACCAAGCTTACCTCTATTTTTCTTGCAATGCATCTCTGTCTAACTTTACATTTAACTATTTTTTAGCCTCTCCTTCCCTACAATGGCCCTTCAATTCTCATTGTCGATTTTAAATTTTCGGTACTTTCAAGTCTTGACTCTAGATATCAATGACCTTAGACCGATTTTTTGACTCATCAGTCTTTACTATTTTTGAGTTTTAGTTATATCAATTTATCATTCTAATAGTAATAGCAATAAAATCACAATCTATGTTATGCAAGCAAAAATAGTAATAAAATCACCTAGTCAAAAATAGAATACAATTTTTAAAATAGAAGCATGTAGATATAAAAGAAGGATCAAAACCCCTTTTCATGTCATCACATTGACATTTTCATATCATAGTTTAGGAATTAAATATTTGAACCTAATTAGAATAATCAAAGAGCCCTCACCATTTCTATTACCTATGTCAATTTTCTCCTCTGATAAGCACTATGATTTATCCAAAGAGCTATCCTATGCAACTTACAACTCAGATTATCTCTTAGATGTGGAAATATGCTCCATATTTTTTCATAGCTATAGAACAAAATCACAATCCATGTCATCGAAGAAAAAATAGTAATAAAAGCACAATCTATCATCCACTTAAAAAAGAGTTGTAAAATCACAATTAAAAGCATCAAAGAGCCCTCAAACCCTTGCAATAACTTATGTCAATTTTCTCCTCTAATAAGAAATATGAGTTATCTTATGTCAATGTTCTCTTCTGATAAGGAATATGAGTTATCTCTTAGATGCTTCTATCACAAAATTCCAATTCTTAAGGGAGGGTTGGAATTGCAAGAAGTGGAAAGATGCTCCATCCAATGGAGGATGTAGCCACCTTTTACAACTAAACAACAAAAGAAATCCATTTTCATAAATTATACTTTAGGTTTTCTTTCTCACATTGATGCAAAGCTTGAGCTCTTCCCAATTTCCTTCTTGGAACATCCCTCCTAAATATCTTCCAGGACGCTAAGCTACTTGCTATTGCTCACAATCAAGAAACGCCTAGTTTGAATCACAATTAATTCTATCATTGGAAATATTGTCATTTTGATAATGAATGTTATGAATTTTAGGAGAAAATGGTCAATGCCTTTCTTATTGAACAACATCGAACAACACAAGTGTTGACATTCATGATGCACACCTAGATATCAATATTAATAGTTCAACCTCCACCCACCCTTAGTGGGTTCTCGTGGGAGAAAACTACTGTGAGAACAAGAATGAAGCTCTCTTCACTTAAAAATTTCTAGGTCAAGCAACAACTTACACAATTAATCATAGAAAACGGAAACAAAAATAACTTTCTTTCTCAACAATTGAT
Organism: Pinus taeda; assembly: GCA_000404065.3. Taxonomy (NCBI): domain Eukaryota; kingdom Viridiplantae; phylum Streptophyta; class Pinopsida; order Pinales; family Pinaceae; genus Pinus; species Pinus taeda. The sequence continues at coordinate 42,315 of APFE031215674.1, forward strand.
TGAAAATTCCAATTTTCTACCACTCATCCTCATCCCCGACCATATCATATTGGATAGGTCCACGAAGTAGTACCTACTTTATGTTTGTAGTGTTTATCATATTTTCCATTAGACCATTCATTGATACAATTGATTGTGATGTTACACCCTTCTATTATTGAGATGTGATTTTTTCCGAGCCCTATCATTTTCACAAAAAAGCACAAATTTGTGGGTATTATAACTTCCACAATTAGTTCTGCAAGGCTAATAAGATCTACAACGTCATCTCTTCTTTCCCTTATTCTGCATTTGCTAGAAGATAAGTTATTAACCATATCAATATCCATGAGTTCAAAATGTTTGATACATTCCAATGCTCATCCTTGTCCGCATTCATCTACTTTCTTTATAATGCTCACACTTTTTCATGGAGATGTATTTCTGAGCATGAAGTCCAACTCCAATCCTTGTCTTACTTCAAAACATGCTCCAGGTAGCCTTTTCTTCATGGTTCACTCCAACTGAGGATACGGAGGTCATATTTTTCGCATAGGTGTTTCCACAACAAACTATTAGTTTAATCTAATTCAGAGGACATTCTATACTGATCATCAATGCCCTGTAATTATTCCATAACCCCCCATTTTAACATCCATTCTTTTGTTACCCAATCAAGTTATTCCCATCATCTTAGTTCCTACAAATGATGATGTCTTTCACTAGAAAGTGTGTACAATCAATAGAAATTGGAGACAATTTATTTTTATCATGGACAAATTCATCATACTTTGTCCATAGTTCCTATTGGATCTAGTCCAAATATGTAATATATTTGTGTGTTATTTATTTTGTACTTTATGTCTTGTAGTTTATCTACCTTGTCATCAATAGTCCATTGGTGACTCGGCCAAAGATGATCACTCACCTAACTTTGTAGGAATTTACAGGGTAAGTTCCTCAGACAGGACACCAGAAGGACACCGCTCACAAACAGATCACGGATCAATACACCAGTATTTTGACGTGGTTAAAACCCTCAGAGAGGGAAACAGTCCATGGCATGCGCCAACGTGGCTACTACAGGAAATTTATTAATAAAAGAATGAAAATTTACATAAGCTTCTCTCATGCACGGTTAACCTACAAATGACCCTCCATGCGCTTTAAATAGAATTCATGGACCAATCGGGTGTCAAGCCACGGATCAAGTGTCGGTAATACCGAGGAGAGAATGAACCGTCGGATCACTACATATCGTGACCGTCGGATTGTAAGTTACAAAATGTACAACGGTAAAGAAACACACTTTACCTAACTCTAACCTAACTCTATACTAGACCAAGTTGAACTTAACTATTCCTATGTGTCGGAATATCCTAACAATTTGTACCTATTTGAAATTTAATAATAGGTGGAGCCACCAAGGTTGCCTCTATGTCAACAACCATAATAGGAGTGGAACACACCATAACAATGAAAGAGACTTTTGGACATGAAGCATAACTAAAAAGGACATCCCTTTTCTTCCTATCAGAAAAAAAAATATAGAGATAAATCATCCAGTATTTGTCTAGAAGCATTAAAAAAAGTTGCATTCCAATGGGATATTTTCATATTCCAAGTTGACTAACCACTAAGGCCTCCCACACATCAGAGAAATGTAGTTAAGAATCCATTTTTTTTTCGATTAGAACTAGAAAAGGATAAAAATATATTAAGTAGGGTTTTCAAAGAAGATTGTTTGAAATATTTAAACATTGACGAATTACAAAGCCTTATAAAAAATAAAATCAGGAGGTAATAAATTAATGTAACCCAATAATAATTATATGTCATGGAAAGGCATCATGGGTTTTAAATATTTAGGCCTTGCCAATGAGTTATGCAAATCTCCTCGTAGCACCAAATTCCATTTAAAAGAAGAATATATAGATCCTTACAGTGCTCAAAAGTGAATAAAAAAAATCCTTACAATGAAGAAAATCTAGATCGTGACAATGCTCAAAAATTTGAAATTCCACATACCGTACTAGGTTTATCTAAGAAATTCCACTCACCACACAGGGTCCAATATAGGATTCCTCTTGGTAGTGTCTTGCTTATTTCTCTGACAACATCCTATGTATGAGGAATTTAGAGCTCAACAACTCACTCTTTGGGACTCCTCCAACAAGATCCAAACCCAACAATGTTTCCTTAGGCTTTTACCCCTCTCACCATGTTGTTGAACTCTTTTCCCTTATTGAGATCATCTATTTCTAGGAAAAGGAAATTCAGGAAAGAAACTATTGAAGTATTTAACTAGGTTTGGTATTCATAAATATGAAATGTACCCTTGATTCTTGTATATTGTAAAAATAAAGAAAAATTATTATTATTATTTTTGAAGCATAGATTTCATGCTCAAGGTCAATTTATTTGTCGATCAAGCACCCATTGAGTTCTTCTAGGATTTACCATAGAGTTATGAATTCAATTGATTAATTGTCATATATTAAAGACCACAGTGGGGATCCCATAGCCACTTGAGTAGTTCGTTCAAAGTATTCACCTCGAAAGATAAATAACATAGAACAGAGATAAATCCCGACAAGCTTAGAAGTTATGCGATCCGTAACTTCATTTACTACCTGGATAGTTTCCTCTAAAGGTATATTAGTGAAAATTTACTTTACATCGAAGCTCACAATCTTGTCTTAGGGATCTAGTCTCATTGCTTTGATGAGCTCCAGAAAATGGTTGGATTCTTTGATGTAGGAATCATTTTTTCCTACAAGTAGGGCCAGGGTGCTTGCTACATATTTTGTTAATCCATATTTGGGTGATTTTATTATGTTTACTATGGGTCTTAGGAGAGCACCATTTTTGTGTATTTTGGGAGCTCCATAAATTGTAGGTGTAATCTCACTACTGCGTAAAAGGAACTTCTTTAATCCTTCTTCTAGCTTGGAATCCTTGATGGATTTATTTACCTCCTTGATGATTCGTGATATAGGGTTGTATTTAAGATTTTTGTAGTTACCACTACTGTAAAAGTGGTCTCTCAGTTTTGAGATATAATCATCATTGTTCATCTCAATAGTGGCTTATCCTTTGTTGACTTTTAGAATAATGTATTTATTGCTCCTGAGGTCTTTGAGAGCCAGTATTAACCTTTTATTATATTATTCTTCATTGGATTCTCAAGATGACTACACAATCTTGCCTAATTAGTTCATTTCCCTTATCCCTCAAGTTATAAATCCCATATTCCAGGTTACATATAAATTCCTCTATTGGAATGTGCTTAGGAGTTATGGAAAACTTTAATCCTCTATTTAAGACTTCTAATTCATACTTGTTAAATTATTAGGAGGACGAGTTGACTATCTTGTTGTATCTCTTGTTGATCAAATTATATGATGCACTGAGGGCACTCTCATTCATATCATCATTATGAGAGGAATCGATAGGGCTTAGACCATTGTTGGGCGTGGAGTCCCCCCCACAGCATGTTTTGGGGCTCAAAGCCCAAGTTTTGGTCAAAAGTATTGTAGAAATCCGCGAATTATGGGCGCGGAGCGTGAAGTATAGGTTGAGTCATAAGGTTGTACATACTAAGTTTTGTAATGTAACGTAATGTCATGTCAGCCTACCCATGGTCCATAGACTATGGGATTGTATAAATAGAGAGAGGCTCTAAGTTGTAAATATAGTGAATGAGCGAAGTAGAGATAGATGAGTACGAATGGTTGGAGCATAAAGTAAGAATCTAAGTGTATTGGGTCGTAGTAGAAGGAAGAGGCTCTGTAGCTGAGTGCACAAAGGCCTAGTAGAGTCTGCAACTGAGTGTGCAGACCCTTGCAGCTGAGTGCATAGGGAAGTGTCAAGTCTGTAACCTTGAATGAAGAATAATAAAGAGAATTTTATTCCAATTTATATGCATCTGCTTGTATATTGCATTCTATACATTTACATTGTTTTGTTTATTGCGTGCACTTATATGAATGTTGGATATACTGTTAATTATCACTAGACTTACACAGATAAGTTAAGTAATCAGATACAAATAGGTTAATAGTAAGGAACTTGGGTAATAATATGGATCACACCCTGACTAGGGTTGCGCAAAGGCAACATCACTAGTTGCGAGGAGCTAATAGATGTGTGTAGCGACGTGTGTGCAGGGTCAAACCGTGGACTGCCAGAGCTCATCAGACATCCCCAAGGTGCGGAATCCTGGTTCTAGCCCCCTCCCATACTACTTCTAGTGAGACCTCAGTCTGCGCTCTACGGACTATTGCTAAAAGGGCCAGTAGTACTTGGATTTGTCTGGCTAAGTCACCTCTGAACCTGGGTAAGGCCCCTACAAGCCAACAAATAGTTCTGTTATCAGGACTGAGATCTGCATAAGGTATCTCTGATGTCGTGCCAATGGAATCCAACAAAGAAAATATATATCAACGCCTTAGAATTCAACCTCTTCGAGGGGGAAACCTCCTTTACATTACATAAATGAACAATTATTGGATGATTCAAATGACAAAACCTCCTTTCTATATATAGGAGTCTAAGGAGTCACAATATAACCCAGCCGACCTAACAATAATAATATAAAGCCACAAAAATAACAATGGAGGGATTCTATGGGGCACAGTAATAAAAATATGGGGACAATAGGGCACAACAATATTAATAAGGGATACAACTACAATGGTAATGGGGTAATCGCTAGTATTATAGGGACCTAACATTGAAGGGTGGTTGGACAAGAAGATTCATGAGTTCGCAGCGCAGGAAAACAAAAATCCACGTGTGTCAAAGGAACAATGGTTGGAGCGCTACTTGTATATGAAAATCCACGAAATTTTCTTTGCATCCTTTCCTTTTGAGCTATATGAGTGGATTGAAAAGCTAGTAGACAGTCAGGGAAGGTATACGCTCAACAAACTAATCGTGTGGACTCTAGAACTAGTGCGCAGACTAGAAGCGTTAGGAGATAAGATTGCACTGCTGAAGATAGCAGCAAGAAATGCTAAATATGGAAGTGCCGAATTTAGTACTACTATAAATAGCATTTCGGGATAACTTCGTATTTTAGTTAGTCCCTGAACTAAAATAGAGAAGCAAAAATTTGAATTTGATCTTAGCAGTTGTTTGTAAAATAATCAATTAATTCATCTTGAGTTAATTAGTTGTAGAAAATCAAACATGAAGTCTATGTGGGGACATGCAATAGTTTCTCCATTGCTTGAGGAATTTATCCATCAATTAAAGAGATAAGGATGAGTTGTAATATTCAGTTATAATTAGTTGGATCAGTTAACTGAGTCAAGTCCAGTTAGATTAATTCAAATAGTTTTTTGAATTAATTGTAAGTTCAGTTAGTTAATGCATGCATGCATGTAACTACTGCACTTCAGATAGCTAAATATTCTCTAATATAAAAAAAACATGCATGTCAGTTCAGAAAAAGACCCAGTTGAGATCAGATGGAGGGACAATGTACTATCAGTTGCAGGAATACTCCATTGTGAATATCTCTTGCATGTAGAAGGAATTCTTTCCTTGGACATTGTACAATTACTTCTTCACTTTAGTGAGTGTGATGAGGCCAATTCACACATGTGACATCATTGGACCCCAAGAAAAACTACGCAAGGAAATAGGAGGCTTGGAGGGTTGAGGGAAGGCATATCTAGTGTCTATTCAGTTTGTGATCAATATTGTTTGATTGCAGAGAGAGAAGGATAGCTTGTGAGTTGATTCTTTTTGTAACTTGAACATATTTCCACTTCTATGATAATATAGAGATTGGGGTTTTAGGTTGAGGCTTTCCCAGGGTTATTTCTTTTGTGTTATGTGTGGTTGATTTCTCATTATCAGCTATATGTGTCCTCATTGATCTTGCTCATATTCGATTAAGATTCTGCAAAGTTTGTTGTAGAAGTAGATCTTGTATTTTTCATTAGTATATTTCATAATTTGTTAATCTACAGTGGGAATTTCTACATGGTGTCAGAGCGAAGTTGATCAAAGTGAAGAATAGTATACAAGAAGGGAGAAGTTCAAAGTTTCAAGTTCCTAAATATAGAAATTGAGTTCTTAGCACATCTCAATTTCACTAATGGCGTTCAACGGTTTAAGACTCAAGTATGCCCTTGATGGCAGCTCAAATTATATAGCCTAGTAGGATTGCATGGAAGCAGTATTAGAGGATAGTGGTCTAAAGGACTTCATTGATCAAGAAATCCCTAAGTCGATTGATGCTATAGAATTGGCGAAATGAATGAAATGTGTGGCTAGAGCAAGGAGAATCCTCTTGGAGGGAGTTCGAGACCACATTGTCTTGAGCCTCCATGGGAAGGAGACACCATTTTCAATGTGGAAAACATTGAAAGATCTATATCAAAATAGAAGTGATCGGAGGAAGTTCTGAAAGACAAACTTCAAAAAATCAAGTGTGAAAAGGGCGACACAATCTCTACATATCTGAACAAGCTCACCACCTGCAAGGATGAGCTTGGAAGTGTATGGATCATGACCGTTGATGATGAAATGGTGAGTCTTGCACTCCTTGGTCTTCCTAAGAGCTAGCATAGCTACAAAGACTTGGTTAATGGAAGATAAAAACTACTAGATTGGGAACGAATTTGGTCGGATATGATGCAGCAGGAGATAAGAAGAATCACCAGAGATGGATCTTAATCGAAGTAAGATGATAAGGAAAATCTAGCCTTAGCGAGTAAGGCGAGGAAAGGGAAAGGGAAGGCATCCCATCCCAAATCCGGTTCCTCCCATGGTGGGAAGAAGTTTGACAAATCGAAAGTGTGATGCTTTCATTGTCATGAAGTGGGCCATTATGCTATGAATTGTCCATAGAAGAAATGCAAGAAGGGATCCTCGAAGGGATCTGATGGTGAGGCACTAGCCTCACAGTTTGAGTTAGATTTCTCTCTTATTGCTTGCATGGTTTCATCCATGGCAGGATGTGTGTGGTACCTAGATAGTAGAGTTTCATTCCACATGTCAGGTGACAAGAATATTTTCAGTACCTTGGAGGAGAAGGATCTCCAGATGCGGATTGAGATGGGCGATGATGGAAAGTACCATGTTTCAGGTGAAGGTACGGTTATGTTTCAGAGGGAGCATGGAGCTCCCCTCACCCTGACTGGTGTAAAGTATGTACTAGGTCTGAAGAAGAATCTTGTGTATGTTGCTATGCTAGAAGATAAAGACTTTGATTCAGTCTTTAGTAAAGGAAAGGTATTCATGAGGCATATCGGTATTGGACAGATCAGGCAAATTGGGATTCAAGTAAAGAATCTCTACAAGTTGGAGGTAGACGACTACGTTGCATTGAGTTCCAAAGCTGATATGGTGTAGAGGCAAGATGTTGGTGAGCTATGGCATAGAAGACTGGGCCACTTGCACCATGGAGCCCTGAAGATCATGTGGCAGATTCCTAGTAGACTACCCAAGGGAAAACTAGAGTAGACGAATGAATGCAAAGGTTGTACCTTGGGTAAGTATGTGAAATATTCCTTTCCAGATCAAGATAGTAGAGCTGGAGCAATCCTAGAGAGAGTTCACTCAGATGTTTGTGGACCATTCTCTACATCTTCCACCACTAAACAAAGGTACTATGTTATTTTTATTGATGATTTCTCTCGTAGATGCTCGATCTACTTTACGAAAAAGAAGGATCAAACCTTCTTGAGGTTTTGTGAGTTTAAAGCATTGGCAAAGAAAGAATCTGGAAAGAAAATAAATGCCTTGTGTAGTGACAATGGTGGAGAGTATGTCTCATAACAGTTTAAAGAATTCTACGTCGCAGAAGGAATTATACAGGAATTGATGGCACCCCATAACCCACAGCAGAATGGGGTGGCCGAAAGGAAGAACAAATTGATTGTGGGAGGGTCTCAAGCGATGTTGCATGACCAAATCCTACCACTGCATTTGTGGGTTGAGGCATGCAATACAACAATATACTTGTAGAACAAAAGCCCGTACCATATACTAGTAATGAAGACACCTATGGAGGCCTTTTCTAAGAAGCGACCAGATGTGAGTCACTTATGAGTCTTTGGATTATATGTTTACTGCCATGTGACCAAAGATGCCCGAAAGAAGCTAGATCCAACAGCTAAGTTGGGAATACTTGTGGGGTACATGGATACACCTAACAACTATTGGGTGTACCTACCTAGCAGTTAGAGGACAGTGGTATCCAGGGATCGGAACTTTGATGAGTATAAACCCATGTGATTATCACTTGAGAGGGAGCTCAAGTTGAATGCAGAGGAGGAACTTTTCAGTTCCTAAGGAGGAGGAGCCTCAGATAGATTCAGAGCAACTGTATGTAGAGGATCTGGGAGTGGATACATCCACTCATGCTGAGACATCCAGAGATGGGTGGAAACGCTCAAGGGAAGTTGACAAGTTGATACTAGATGCGTGGGAGAATGTGGGACAACCATCTTCTCAGTGCAGACAAAGGAGGTTTCCCAAGTGGTACACTGGGTACATGGCCCTGGTTGGGGAGTGTGTAGATACCAAACCTTCTTCATTTGAGGAGGTAGTGCAACAACGAGTCTGGGTTGATGCAATGGTAAAGGAGTACGACTCTATCATTCGAAACAGTGTGTGGGATGTTGTCCCAAGACCTCGGGGCAAGTCGGTGGTGAGTTCCAGATGGCTTTACAAGTTAAAGTAGGCAACTAATGGTAGTGTTGAGAAACATAAGGCAAGGTTTGCTACCCAAGGTTTCTCATAGATCGAAGGGATCGACTATGATGAGAACTTTGCTCCTATAGCAAGGTACTCATCTATCAAATTGATGTTGGCACTATCAACTCAAATGGGTTGGAAGATCCATTAGATGGACATGAAGACAACATTCCTCAATGGGAAGATTGAGGAGGAGGTGTACATTGAGCAGCCAGATGGTTTCGAGACCTTTGATCATAAATTCCATGTGTGACGGCTGAAGAGGGATTTGTATGGGCTAAAGCAAGCATCTCGTGCTTGTTAAACCATTGATCATTGTTCTTTATGTCGATGATTTGATTTTGACGGGTGATGATCAGATAATACAATCTTTCAAGGAGGATCTTGCAAGAGAGTTTGAAATGAAAGACATGGGTCTTATGCACTACTTTCTAGGCATGGAGGTGTGGCAGAAAGATGGTGAAGTATTTGTGTCTCAAGGAAAGTATGCCAATGCGATACTCAGGCGCTTTCACATGGAGTAGTGCAAGCCCATGCAGACTCCTCTAGTTGGGAACTGGAGGAAGGAGGATATTACTTCATGTGAGGTAGTAGCTGTTATTCACTTATGTATCTGGTGAACACGTGACCCGACTTATGCTTTGCGATGAACTAGCTAATTCAAGCTATGGTTCAGCCTACCAAGATGTTTTGGAAGGTAGTGAAGCATGTGCTGAGATACCTCAGAGGCACATCTCAGTCCTTATTGTGGTGTAGATGGATAGAGGGAGTGAAGCTTCAAGGCTTCACACATGCGGATTGGGTAGGGAGTCCATCAGATTGGGAGAGCACTTCTAGAGGAATCTTCAACCTTGGTTCAGCTGCAATTTCTTGGTACAACAGGAAATAGAGATTAGTTGCACTTAGCTCAGCATAGGCTAAATACATGGTTGATAGTCAGGCTGCATGTGAGGCAATTTGGATGTGGAAGATTCTAGTGGGATTGTTTGGTCAGAGGATGGATCCAACCATGATCTACTACGATAATCAAAGTTGTATCAAACCCTCTAAGAATCTAGTTTCTCATGGCAGGTCCAAGCACATTGATATTCGGTATCAACATCTTTAAGATTCTATGGTCAAGAGGATCATGTTGTTACTGTATGTTTCGACCGGGGAATAGGATGTAGATATTTTGACTAAGGCATTGTCAAAATGAAATTTTGAGTTCCACAGAGACAGGGTTGGGGTTACTGATAATCCCTTTCTTGTTGAGAGGGAGTGTTGAAACTAGCAACAAGAAATGCTAAATTTAGAAGTGCTAAATTTAGTATTGCTATAAATAGCATTTCAGGATACCTTCCTATTTTAGTTAGTCCCTAAACTAAAATAGAGAAGTAAAAATTTGAATTTGATCTTAGCAACTGTTTGTAAAATAATTAATTAATTCATCACAAGTTAATTAGTTGTAGAAAATCAAACATGAAGTCTATGTGGGGACATGCAACAGTTTCTCCATTGATTGAGGAATTTATCAATTAGTTAAAGAGATAAGGATGAGTTGTAATATTGAGTTATAATTAGTTGGCTAAGTTAACTGAGTCAAGTCCAGTTAGATTAATTCAAACAGTTTGTTGAATTAATTGCGAGTTTAGTTAGTTAATGCATGCATGCATGTAACTGTTGCACTTCAGATAACTGAATATTCTCTCATAAATAACTCATGCATGTCAGTTAAAATAGAGACCCAGTATATTAAATATTTCAACACTTGGATTAAGATGCTATTGTGTAAAAAGTGGGTTACGAAAATAAATTAATGTTTGGGACTATGTGAAGTGGGAAGATCTACAGAAGAAGAAGTAATGAAGAATTGGAAACCGGTCCCTTAATTTCCCCCTCACAGGAAATCAAGGAAGAGCTCGCGAAAGACTCTTTGAGAAGCACGGTCATTATGATAAGGCAGCGAATTCTGTGCTTACCACCTCCACCTACACTACCACCTGTCTCACCCTCCTCACCTCCATCTCCACCCACCCCACCTCCGCAACTGCCACAGTTAAGTATGGTGAGTGTTGTCAAACTACCAATATTTAGAGGAGGAGGGAATGAAGATTGATGACCATTTCAGGTTCGTGGTAAGAGCGGTATGGGAAGCAAAAGGAGTCATGGATGAAAATATCAAAAAGGCTATGCTAGTAAGCACATTGCAGGATCACGCATTAACATGGTACATCAAGCATTCTAATGACCATGTTGACTAGGGAATTTAGCATGGCAAAGTCGGAAACAAAATCAATCATTGGGAAAGGAGATCACGTTGCTCCCAGGCAAGACCCCCTGGGATTTGGACCAAAGATTTAAGGGTATGATTCATGAAGCCAACATGACATTGATGGATGGACAACACCACACATGGTTTGTGGCGTCACTAACACTACACTTAAGGACGACGTTGTCACAACAAAAACTTTCCACCGAGGCCGAAGATTTGGAAATGGCGATGAGATTGCATGAGACCCCTATACAAGACCCTGGTCTGGGAGACCAACATATCCACATGCAACTGCAAAATCTGTGTTTGTAGATGCAGAGCTTGAAATAGGACAGGACACCCCAGCCAGAGGCATGCGAGGAGGTATGGTGCATAAAATGCAAAGGCTAGGGGCATGAAAAGGACCATTGTCCAGTGTTTGTGAATTACTTAGCAAGGGGATGACTGATGCCATTAAGACCTAAGGCAGAGGCAGGACCAAGTCCGACGCCTGCATTACGGTGTGCGATCTATCATATAGGAGGAAAACACACTACGAATAATTGTCATCTATTGCAGAAGTGTACGAAAATATCCTAGCATTTGTTTTGTAATTTTTGTAGGTCGGTAGGCCATTATGAACACACTTGTAGAAGCTACGAACTAATGATGGATCAGACTCCTACCTATAGGGTGCAGACTAAAATGCGAACCCTCGACCCAAATGCAGGAATGGTGCATGTTGGATTTTGGGGGTGCGGTCAAGGTCGAGGTGGAATGGAACTAGGAAGAGGTCACAAACAACTAATTTGTTACAATTATGGAGGGCTAGGGCATTATGCATGCGATTGTACAAACTCAATAAGGACATCATGTTTGTACTGTACTCGGTTTGATCATGAGGTAGAAGACTGCCATACATTGATAGCGAGACTGCGTGAAAAAGGGGTACTTCAGCCCCCTCCAACTTAGAATTTGTAGATGATGAGATCTAAGCCGCGCGAAGAAGACCCAAATGTAAACATGATGCTCAGGAGCGGTATGACCATTGGCAATGATAAAGGTAAGCAGTCAGAAGAAAGTGTGTGGGTTCACAAGGCTCCTACAAAGGAACATGAATTTGATTTAGAATGCATGAAGGAGACATTCATGGAAGCTAAGAAGAGCTTCATAGAGGCCTCCACTTCAAGTAGTAAGGATCAACTAGAACCAGGGATGGATCCTTCAATGTTCACTGCATTTCTGGAGACATGAATAAAACTGCTACATGATAGAAAGGTAGTAAAATGACTACAAGAACTTATCACTAGATGAACGGGGTTAGGAGAACCGTGCGTGGTTCGAAAACTTGGAAAGCATGCATTGTGCATAGGAAGGGAAATGAAGTTGACTTCGCAAATTGGCGAATATGAAATGGATAAGGTAATCTTGGATCTTAGATTAGACATCAATGTACTGCCAAAACAAACATGGGAACACATGGGCAGACCCGCGCTATAGTGGTCTCCTATTTAGTTATGAATGGTGAACCAACATAAGATCTTGCCCATGGGAAGATTGCAAGGGGTAACAGTAGATATTGAACGTGCCAGCACGCAGGTGAATTTTGAAGTGATAGAGATTTTCGATGACAGTAATCCCTATCACATGCTACTAGGAATAGACTTGGCCACCGATATGAATGGAGTCATAAATCTGAAGAAGAGAAAAATGATTTTTGAAAAAGAGTCACTACCTGTAGTAGTACCACTAGATCCATCCGAAGGAGTGCGATACACTAAACCGGTGCACAATCATGATAGTGATGACAATCTCGATTGTATTTAAAATATCATCGCATGAGAAGAGGATTGGGTGAATCCGATTGTAGATGGATGGATTTCGTGGGAGCACGAAAGCTCCTGCACTTTGGATTCAGATGAAGAGATAGAGCGACGATAGAATCGGTTGCACGAAGTAACAACGCTTAATTGCAACATGATGGTTAAATCATTGCACTGCATAACGACAAAGGCAAGGGATCTCCCTACATATGATGGGTTGACAATGGTGGATGAATTCTTGAACAAATTTGAGAGCGCAGTACCAGAACACTAGTGATTTGATGCTCTGAAGTGGGCACTTCACGCAATGCCCACACAATGGTGGGGTACGCATCAAGGAAGTTTTGAGGACTCACATGGATGCAAAAGGATGATGAGCCTACACTTTGGAAAATCCCATCTTAGAACAAGAGCCGGTCACCACAGGTGGAACAACTTGCGCACCCACCTTCCTCGATGAGTACGGACATATGTTGTACAACCCACACAAGCGCACACCACTCCCAGAATAGAGAATAAAAAAAATGTAGCAGCAGGAAAGGAAATGCGTGCTACAAATTATCCATGAAGAAGCATTTGATAGGGTGTGCAAAGTACTGAACAGGAGCAAAGTACTGAACAGGATTCAGTAGGCGAGATGCACTGATTGGGACCTACACGTACCAGTAGTTTGATGGCCCTATAGGACAATTTGCAAAACCCTGACTATGGAAAAGATTCCAAAGGGGTAGAACAGAGTAGGGACCATAATTTTTGAAGAGAATGCAAGGAGGAATCCACATGTAATAGCACCTGCAGATGTGACAGTGCACGCAACCCAAGATGAATAAATCACCAAGTTATGTGAGGTAAAACACATAAGGCTTTAGGAAACCATTCGGCGAGGGAACCTTAGACCTCGCGAACTCGAAAAAGACTGGTTATGACTGAGGAAGAAAATAATTTTGATGGATGCACAGGTCAAGAGGCTAGAAAAAGAGATCAACCAAGCATGTCTCATTGGTGAACCAAGGATGACAAGGCAAGGTGCGGATAATCATACCTCTGAATTAGAAGACTATCCCCAAGAAATTATGACTCTTTTGCTATGGCTACGACTGCATCTCACCAAACACAGTAACCAGGGGAGTGTACTACATATGATAGAGCGTGCGGCACCAGCTGTCGCAAGGGAAATTGAGGATTTTCTACAGACTCTACTAGAAGTCGAGTTGAAGCATCGCATAGGTGGTGCGACCACTGGACTAGCCATAGGAAGCACAATATCAACACTCCAGGTAGTTGAAAGAGAGCGTGAGACTATACAAGAATCTGTTTGGGAGGTGCGCGATAAGGGAGGTGCGCACAAAATCAACATGTCACAAGGTTTGTGCCCACGCACAGGGGGCTGCACTGCTACGTGGGTAGGCTAGGAAGTGACTATTGGTGTCATTGTTCATGAGAGGATGTCCAGGTTTTGGCCAAATGGAATGGGTGACGGGCATTTAAGACGTGAATTATGGGCAAGATTTGGGACAATCTATCGCCAAGAAAGCATTAATAGCCTGGAATTGGGGGAATAGTCAAATTTGAATTCAAAAGGCACTATAAAACTCTAGGGGCTAGCCATGAGACAACACTTTTTCATTTGAGATTTAAGCAGTTTATTAGAGCACAGAGTGTTGAGTACCAAGCGATATTTGAGCCCCTAAGTTCACAAAAGACCAGATACAATTCAAACAAGATGGTGGCTACTAGGAGAGGTTTGGGCTTTGTAGAAGGAACCGTTGACGAGGCCGCGCAAAACCCCATGATACACAACGTTATCGGAGATACTAGGGTTGCACCAGAAATCCCGAAATCACCTTGGATGCCTAAACCAATAAAAGGTAAGCAAGCAGTGGGTCCCCGAGGAATCTGCAGTTCGGTAAGCACTTAATGGAAGCAAAAGGCAAGGTTATCACCATTGAGATAGATGATGAGGAGGAGGACCTACAAGCTCTCATTGCTAAGGTAGAGGAAGCAGAGGACATGGAAGAGGATATCCAGCCAATATGTTCTGCAGCAAAATTTCTCAAGTATATCCCTCAATGAAAAGGGAAAACTAAGATACCAAAGGATCTATATGCCATAAACAGCGCAATCCAGACCCCGCTCCTCCCTAGTGGAATTGTGTTTAAGTGCTTGCACCTGGGCCGCATGCCCACAATGAAGTTTCAGGATTGGGACCTCACGGATAGCGAGAAGTTCCCACACTTAAAGACGGGGAGTCTTGTCATGCGGAAAGAGTTATTATGCTCACAAAACTAACCTCCCTAGGAGTCTAAGACTCTCTAGTGACAAACAATCAATTAAGAGCAATCCTTCTCTAAACATGCATTATCCTATGAGAAACCAAGTGTTTTTCGATCCTACCTGAAATCCAACACTCGTTGTAGCAGTCTAGCCTTGTCAATCCAAATGAGCTCCTCCTTCACTTCGAAACCTGCATACACTAACAATCAAACGATTACATAACACCTGAATCTTCCATAAAACAAAGCATATTCAACATATAGACCAAGGAGTATATGAAACAATTCATTAACAACGAATCATTGAGAATAATGGACTTATTTGTATTAAAAGAAACCATTACAATGTGAGCCTTGGTGTTGTGCAAGTTCCTCCTAGGGTCCAGCAAGAGTTTTCCTCTACTTTGACAAGCTCACCCACTTCCAAATGAAACAAGAAAGGATGATAATCTCTCCTCACAAGCTTACAATGGAAGTCCTAATTCCAGCAGCATCTACCCTTTGGAATGTTCAACTTTCAACCTCCCCTACCTTGGCCCAATGCTTGTATTTATAGTGCTCTAGAGGAAGTTATTCAGTTCCAACATCAATGGGATACTCCCTCTTTTGGATGGGGTAGCTCCTCTCTTGATGGGATAAGTTCCTCTATCATAGGGATGCATGAACCATCTGGAGGCACTCAATACACGTCAAACACTCTTCTAGAAGGCTCTAGAAGTGACCACAAGTAACTTTTTTAAGATGAAACTCGCGCCTTTTGACCTTTACAGGGGTACGCACCCATCCTTTGGCTTACAGAGCGTACAAGTACGCAGGTACAATGAGTTGGGGATGCGTACACGCAGGCAAGGTAGAGAGAACCTGCGTACCCAGAAATAAACATGATTTTTAATGACTTTCTCTCTTTTTTGAAGTTTGACATGGAGAGCAGAGGTATAAGGCTTGACAAGGAGGATAATATGACTATTGATGGAGCCATAGTAACTGCAGATAGTCATGGTGACAAATTTCAGTGTAACAGATTGCCCCCTAAAGTGCGAAGCCTGTAATAGATAAGGGTTTTATATCGTCTAGGAAGGGTGAAGTACTT
>APFE031215678.1:0-14172 GCA_000404065.3 Pinus taeda
ATTTATTAAGTTGCAATTTACAGTTTTCCACAATCTTGGGACTAACATAACTCAATGTAGCGCCTCGGTCAACTAAAATAGAAACAGTTCTATCAAAAAATCTTACCTTCGAATTCTATCATTGTTGGCTGATAATCAGCTTGCCGCTCCTCAAGAGCTGCATTTATTCTTGGCAGCGACCGAGCCACGTCTCCTACAGTTGAGGATTCATAAACCTGAGACACCTGGTCACTATTTTTCCGATGAGGGCAGTTCTTAATATAGTGCGGTCCGCCACACCCCCAACACTGAACTGGCAGCCCTGTTGTCCCCTCATTATCAACTCTGCCCAATGATTCACTATTTTTGGAATCATTAGGTGGCTTAAGTCGGAGCTGATTCTTGGATTGGTTCCTGCTGTTAGAATCCTTTGTAGATCCTTTACTAAAATTGGCACGAACTTCCTTGTTCCCATGGCTATTCTGCTATTCTTTTTATCCATCCAACGCTTCCCTGCACCTTCCCCTTTTTGTTTATTCTGCTAGAAGCATATTCTGGCTTTCCGTATTGCTTCATCCATGGATTTTGGGTTGTCAAATTCAATCCTCTCCCACATTGCTTGAGGGAGACTGCTAAAAAACCCCTGCACTTTTGCCTTCTCCTCCCAAATATATGGTACATAGAGGAG
This sequence comes from Pinus taeda, assembly GCA_000404065.3. Classification (NCBI taxonomy): domain Eukaryota; kingdom Viridiplantae; phylum Streptophyta; class Pinopsida; order Pinales; family Pinaceae; genus Pinus; species Pinus taeda. The sequence continues at coordinate 668 of APFE031215678.1, forward strand.
CAGAGACGTAAATTTATTGATAAATTCATCCATGGTCTGTTGTCCAAGTCGCAGGTCGTGGAATTCTCTGGCCTTTTCATCGTATAATCGTTCAGTGAGATACTTTTCTTTAAAATATCTTTGAAAAATTTCCCATGTGATGTCTTCCTCATTCACTCCCCGCACCATCTTGACTTCCTCCCACCATAACGTTGCCTTGGCCTAAACTGAAAGATGGCTAACGGTGCTTTGAGATGGTGGTCATACTCATAAACCTGAAAGTATTTGTTCATATTAATTAACCAAGATTCTGCGGCTTCTTCTGATTCCCCATCAAAATGAGGCGGTTTGATTTTCCGAAATTCTCCCTGTAACTCCATTCGCTGTCTTTTGGAGGTTTGATGTTTTGAGGCATTATCAGATTTTTCTCCTCGAGCCTCTGCCCTTCCTTCTGTTTCTTCTTGATCAGTGTGGTATCCCTGTTCCTCCGGTACACGTGTTTGTTCTGGGCTGGGATTGGGTTGGTGTTGTTTCTGTTTATCTGATAAACTTTTGATGATCCTTTCCTGTTCCATGGTTAATCTAGCATTATCCTCGCGCAATCGAGCCATTTCGTTCTTCAATTCCTGTACGGTCTCCAATATAGTCAAGTTGGTGTTGCGTGCCTCTTCCCCCAGTTGTACCCATAATTTTGGGTTCCCTTGAGGAGGGGTAACATGGTCCACATTCATGTGCAGTGCGCTGCTAGTCCTCCTCATGTTCTTCTATCACCTGGATAGAGATTTAGTATATTTCATGGATATATATTCAATTCATAACTCAGTTACTTGCTTGGTGGAAAAGGAAAAAAATATTACTATCTCTATTGCAATAGCCCAAGGTCACAGTGTTGCAAACCTGGGCTCTGATACCACTTGTAATATTCCCATCCATAAAACAATAGAAAAATAAATAAAAAAATTCCTTTTTATTTACTACCTTTACCTTTACTGTCAATTACAGCATCATAATATTTTCCAAACGTTTGGGCGTATGAACACATATAATTTACACATTGGAATAATATGTAATACATACATTATTGATACATCGCATGAAATCATATTTATTCTATTCCTATCCTAGTTTATAAGGTCACTGCATGTTTTATATAAAAGAGTGTACGATTTCAACCTAGGGATTTATTTGGTACTAGAGGTCTTTTATGCACTTTAATTCAGCGCTATACATGTAGTGCTACCGCCGTCGTTCTCAGTTCATGAAACATATATTTGAGACTGACGGCTCGTCCCTTGATCCTCTCCAGCCATACCCGAGATTTGATAGAACTTTTACGGTTACACCTGGCACGCAAGTGACCAGCCTCTGATTATGCTCCAGGCTGGATCATTAACTCAGCCACCTGACCGAGGCATAGTCTTAATTGCACAAGTTATGGTGCGCTATGGTTTGGTGGTCGATCCTTTGTTCATCCGACGGTGGAAGCCGAAGGATCTGGATCAACGGTCGTTTGAAACCCGAGGTGGCATCCCTCGAATTAAGGGTATATCATGTGTTCGTTTCTATCTTCTTCCCTATTATTCGACTGGGGTTGCTATGTGTTATGAGGTCTGCGGGTGCCGTTGAACCTTTCTGCAACAATGCATTGCGAAGATCCCGGCTCAACTCAACGGACCCGATAGCAAGTTCACAGGTGAAATTCCCTGCTTCACTGCTATATTTTTTTTTTTCTTGTGTCATTATTATGCAAGGTGATTTATGTTATTTCCCTCACCATCGTCGTTAACTGTCGTGATCCTTATTTTTTTTTCAGAGGGAGGTTTCGATATTAGTTCTTCGACACAGCCAAGCCTGCCGACTTGCTTTTACAGGTAAGCATTCAGGTCAGCAAGCTCCCCTCCTATCGTTTTATTTCATATATGTTTTAAGGTATCGTTTTACTTGAGAGGTGGTTCGCTCTTATCCCGCTTAGGGATTATCTAAAGCCCTTTCGGCATTTGTGCAGGTGGATTTTGATGTCTTTCTGTAAATTTATTACTGTGAAGCATCTCGAACTCTGTTCGAGCAGCTCTGCGATTTTTGTTTAAAACCCTTCTGGGCAATATGTCTTTAGTTTTGCTCAGAGAAAGTTATCATGGGGGCCGAGGGCTTCCTTACGGTTACCCCTTTGACATTTTATGCACACTGTATGACATTTATTTATCGCAAGTTGAATGAATTGTGTTGTTTTATATATGTATATGAAACAAGTCGAGGGCTGTCATTTTCTTGTACTCATTTATGGAAGATTATATTGTCTGTGCTCAGTTAAGATGCGATGTATGATTCATGTTCTCCTCAGTCTATGATTGTTACATGAAACATGTCACTTTCTTTGTTTTTGTTTAAATCACACAGGTGGTGCCAATTTTTTTTTTCCCATAGTTATATTAAAGAATAGCAACGCCTTCGACTGTATGCTGACATGCTTGCTCTATGCTACATTTTTCTTGTAGTGATATTTGGTCATCGGGCACAGTTGAGGTTATAGCCTGCATTGGCTCACAAGTGCTGACCATTTTGAGGCCTCACCTTGCTCTACGGGTTTTCCTCCTCCGCGAGGGTGTATACCCGATTTGAGTGGGGAGTTCATGTCCTCAGACATGCTTTTAGTCTATGTTCTGTGTTTTGCATGGTTGCCGATATTCTCACTTAATAAGAATTTGTCTATGAATTTACAAATAAGAGATTATAATGTGTAGCTATTCGCACTGTTATAACCACAGTAGTCATATTTTTAGTTGAGTTATACTCTCGCCGGTATGATGTAGGCTAGATTTGTTTAGAAAGTCGTATAGCATCTGTGTATCATTTGATTCTCATTTCGTTACTGTAAGTACGAATAGATTACTATGTTTTTCAAGTAACAAATTATCTTTCTTTATCAGTTAGTATTCATACAGGTTCGGTTATCCTCCTGAGATTGTTCTGGTTTATGATTAATGATACTGAAGGCTTTCTTTTCACACTGTAACTACCTCTTTCTTTTCATATTGTAACTGTCTCTTTATTTTCATACGATAACTATCTCGTAAAGATAAAGCGTATACCATTTCCATACAGTGAGTACTTCTTTTTTTCAATTACTAAAACATAATGATGAAATATCAAGGTTTTTCAATTATTCCATACCTGGGAAAATGCAAACCTTGATATACGCTTGTGTTCCTCCCAACCTTAGGAGGGTCCTTCTTGACCTTCCACCCCCAAGCTCTTCTGCAGAAACTTTAACTGTCTGCAAACTCTCTGTTACTAAAAGAGTCCCGCTATATGGTCCTCACCAGACATAGCAATATTCTTCTTGCTTTCACAACAATCTTTTTCTTTTTCTCCCTGTTGCTACCTGGCCCTCACCAGACATAGCAACCTCTTTTGTAGGAGTCTCAACTGTCCCGAGAGGTAGTTAGGGTTTCCTCTTTCTGGACAGATGTCATTTCCTATATATATATATATATATATATATTTAAAAGTATTCTTGTAAATCTTTTCCCATAAGAACTATGTTCATGCCAGTTGCTCTTCTTGCAACTCTATTTAATGAATTACTCAGCAATTGAATTAACATGATTAATTAAACACATATATGTAACATAGTCACTCAGTTCACCAGCATAAACTATAATTTCTATTTAAATTTACTGTCTTTTGTTTGCAAAATATTATCTATGTTTACCAAGGGCATTACACAAGGATTTTGATCCTAGTTTGTACAAGAGCAAAGTTGGCAGCCTAATGTATTTGACTGCAACTAGGCCAAATATAATGTTTGCTATTAGTTTAATTTCCAGATTCATGGAGAGGCTAAAAGAAGCACATTGGCAAGCAGAAAAAATGATTATGAGGTATGTTAAAGGCACTAAACGGTTTGGCATTTTATATACTACTTCAGAATGTTCAGATTTAATTGGATACACTGATAGTGATTGGGCTGGAAGTGTAGATGATTGGAAAAGCACATCCGGTTATGTTTTTCACATGGGTTCAGGAGCCATTTCATGGGCTTCTAAAAAGTAGCCTATTGTAGCATTGTCTACAGCAGAGGCAGAATATGTGGCAGCTACAGCAGCAACATGTCAAGCAGTTTGGATGAGAAGGATGTTAAGGAGCTTATGCCGAGAACAAGCACAAGCAACTGTGATTTTTTGTGACAATAGCTCAGCTATTGCATTATCCAAGAATTCGGTGTTTCATAAGAGAACGAAACACATTGACACAAGGTTTCTTTACATCAGCGAATTGGTAAACAATGGAGAAATCGTTTTACAACATTGCAGGACTCAAGAGTAGGTTGCACACATTCTGACCAAGTCATTGGAACAGAAAAGCTTCGAATTTTTGAGGAAATGTTTGGGTATGACTTATAACCCAACAGTTGAAATTAAAGGGGAGTGTTGAAATATTAATTTCAAACTGATGTACTACGCGCATTTAATTCAGCAAAACCACCCGTCTTCCATCAGACCTATTTTGCTGAGGAAGTGGTATTCTCTCAAACGCCCCCGATACAATCACTTTTTGACGTGTGTCCCAAGTACATTTTACAAAACCACTTTTCATCGAAGCGTAAACTTCAGCAGAAATGGGCCTTCCGATATTGACCACAGCCGTCTGATTTTTTGAGGGCAGATCAAGGGTTGATGTACAACCACAGACCTACACCCTACACCATTTGGACATTGCGTGAAGTTTCATTTTGGCCACCGATCTTATGAGTAAAATATTTAATGAAATTTATTAGATGATGGTAAATGTAGGTAAGCTTTTAATTTTATTGTTTTTTATCATGTACAAGAAGTATGGGTTAGTCAACTGATGTAAGTTTTTATTATTATTGCATATGTAAAGTAATTTTTTTTGAGTTGACTATTGTAATGCAAGGAAAGAAAAGTGCGAAACAAAAATACTAGATCACAGCAGAGGGGGAAATGCAATGTAAATGCAATGTAAACGCAGCATGAGGGAAATATGCAGCAGCCCATATGTAATTTTTGTTGATTGAAATGTAATGTGAAGAATGGATATGTAAGAATTTTTTTCTTATTTAGAACATAAATGTAAATGAAAAATTTACAGGGAGTAGTGTAAAGTTTTTTCAAAGTAATTTTTTTTTTTGTTGATGTCCTTGGCTTAATCCCTGAGAGATAGGAAGAATATTTTTGTAACAGCAACTTTCTTTAATTAATGAATACAAAGCCTTTGTGGGTGTGTGTAATACTCTATTCTCAGAAAATAATTTGTTTATAACTTCCCTGTGTTAAAACCATGGAGAAAAACAGAGAATTGTTCTCTGTTTTCACGTTATTTGGTACCATTGGTATCACAAAAACAACCAAAATTTTAATAAAAAATTTAAATAATCAGAACATCTTTGATTTAATTAATTTTTTTTATTGTTTTTGTTTAAAAAATATTAAAGTTGGGCGAAAAGCCAATGAACAAAAGACTGTATGTAAATATGTTTTATTTGTAACAATTAATATTTACTAGGTTTTAGCTCATTAATATATTCTCCATTTTCATGGTAGAAACATTATGTATTGAAAATCAAAATTTTGTCAATAAAAAAAAAATAGATAAAAGTTAACTTCAGTGTAATATTATTAATAGCTTTTGCCTTCGCCATGGACTATGGCTTTCATCTCAAAGTTCTTTGATCGTGAATTAGTTTGCAAAGTTTTTGTAATTTTAACAAAAGTTTTCAAAAAAATGTTAATTTATGTGTATTCTAAATGTTGTTATTGTTTAAAATGTTTCATCTCATGCTAAGTGGGACACTATTATTTATGTTTTTTTCTAGTTAAGACTAATCTAAGTACTCACCTGGGATTTGAATAGGAGACCTTGCTCAAGGAGTGACTTAACAGCACCGTGTGTGGCGCTGCTATTATCTATGTTAATGAAACATTTCTTTCTAATTTATTTAGGTAGGTAGATTGTCCCTATCTCTCATTTCTCTATAGAATACTTTGGTCATATTTTCTTTCTTCTATGCTATTGGTTCTTATGTTATTGCTTTACAAAATTTTCTTTGCAACATCTGGTACAATTGCTAATTTAACTCAATGCATAGAGCTCCACAAAATGAATTAAACCTCCCCAATAATGTCCAGCAAAATAAACTTAAAACAATATCAATGCAGGAGGACACTGCCAAATTAACTTTAGCACAGTAGCAATGCAGATACGGAGAACATTGCCAAATTACGCTATTAGCATAGTTATTGTAAAATATAACTAGGATTTTTTACCTGCTGAAAATTCTCGATGCGAAATGTCAAGCCATTCAACCAACGATATACAAATGAAAGTGACAACCTGAAATCTATGCTCTTAAAATAGTCTGTTATTAATACTCTTGTTATTTGGCGAGGTTCCGCATAGTAAATAGTAACATAATGACACATAACTTTAAAATAAAAGTAAATTAAGAACAATGACTCTATGGCATTGAGAAATGCATTACCTTTTTACCTATCATTATGTTTTCTCCATAAAATAAAGTGAAAAAAATCTGAAATTTATTCATAAATACAATAAATAAATTAATGAAGATAGTTGAATATCAAACTTATATAACGTTGATAAATGGGGCACATTCGTTATATCAAAAATCAAAGAGGGAGGAAAAAATCGAAAACCATGGATCATCAAAATGGGTAAGTTAATTAATATATCGAATTTACATTCATTATGTTGAATAAAAGTCGAAAACCATGGATTATCAAAATGGGTAAGTTAATTAATATTTCGAATGTACATTCATTGTGTGTAAGATTATTTCAGCAAGATTATTTCAGCTCATTATCTGGAGGTTCCCACAAACTAAACTTCCGCACAATCACAATATAGATGTGAAAGACAATGCCAAATTATACTATTAAAATAATTATTCTAAAATATAACTAAAATTTTCGATCACTTCAACATTCTCCAGGGAAAATGGTAAATCATTCGAGCAACAATCTACATATCGAATTCAAGTTACAACCTTAAATCTATGCCCACAAAATAGTTTGTTATTGATGCATTTTTATCCAGCGTGTTTTTGCTAACCATTTGTTGAGATTTGTATAGTAAATAGCAAGACGATGGCACATCAACTTCACAACAAAAGTAAATTAACCAAATGTGGTTGAACATTGAGTTCATCGCATTGAGAAAGGCAATATCTTTTTATACACCATTACATTTTTTCATCAATAAAATAAAGGGAAAAAATCTGAAATTTACATATAAATATGATATATAAATTAATGGAAATGGTTGAATATTGAACTTATATAATACTGATAAACACGGAGAAAAAAATTGAAGATAAAAATACTTAACTTAAATAATATATCAAATTTATAGGTTAAGTTTACACTGGGGAGGTCCACACTCCTGCACATGTCTTTTCACTGCATGTCCTTAAGTCAAAGTACTTGTATATAAATATCGATTATTATTACCTACAAACCTATTAACTTGAACTATTAAGACAAAAGTGTGCGAACTCTTTAGAAAACCCTCTATAAAGAATTTTGTCCCGGGAAATTTTTACTTTCATTATATGGAATTTTCTCCCCCACCCCACATAAGCTTTAATAAGTTAATTTGCAGTTTTCTCCCACTCCACACAAGCTTTAATAAATTAAACTTTAATAAATTAATTTGGAGTTATGTCCCGCACTCCCCCCACAAACTTTAATAAATTAATTAGTAATAGTGATAGAAGCAGGATCTATCCTACATTGAAAAAAATCATCAACAAACACGCCCCATAATAGACTTGATAAATGTGGTACTGCAAGGCAGCAATATCTAAACGATGTCTCAAAACAAAGATCAAAATATACTAATGTTTTTGAAACATTAAAAACTATTATTTTTCATTCATCGATACCATATGACCCATATCGGCTTAACACACATCGAAATAAAGTTCATTCTTCACCTTACACCAAAAGTTAAACTATATCAAGGCAAAGTTCATGCCTCAACATACAGGAAAAAGTCAAACTATATTGAAGCAAACTTCATTCTTCACCAGCCACACTGAAGTTCAACTATCACATTTCGTAGCACATTCCACAAGTTTTTACATTAGCGAACCTGTGATCCCTCACTGCAGCAGAATTTCTGACATGAATTCCCTTAAAACTAGAACATGATGATATGGAAGTCTTAGTTCCTCATGATAATCCTGATAACATTAAAACATAAATCTATATGATACGTGCTGTAGAAACATTCCTTTTTCATGGAGTGAGTTACTGTCGAGAAATCTAGCAAGATCTAAACGTCTCGTTCTACATATACATATTAATTACTACCTACGAAATCCTAGTTCTGATATACACTTTACTGATCATGACATTCAATGGCGCGAGCCAGGAGGAACTCTATGTCCTATACCTGGGGTATGATCCATTGGATATACTAAGGCACTTCTACCAACTACTTGAACGGCAACCTTTCCAGCAGGAGATCCATAGACCTTTCGGCTATGGATTGCAGCCGTCAGTTGCAACTTCAAACTACTGACTTTCTCTTGGCAAATAATATCCTCGCAAGACTTGCTTTCGGGAGTCGAAATCATAAGCCCTATTCCTCGACGACCGACTACCTCAGCTCGAAGGTCTCGAGCTTCAATTAATGTGAAGGAACGAACCAAACAATACAGAACCATAAACATTAAAACATAAGCAGTTCTGCCATATGAACAACTCTTCATTCTGCAGCTAGATTCAAAAGTCTACCTGCTATAGACCTAGCTTGCAAACTACCTACTAATAATCTAAGTAGAGGAGGCTCTTTTGAGTTGGGAACTTGCCCTTCCATCTTATTTATAATGGAAATTTCATACCGTCCTCGGTGCAATGCGCAATCCAATTGACTCCACCAGCAAGAAGAGTTCAGAAATTCTTTCTCCATCATTAAAATAATGCTTATATTCTTAGAGCATTACAATGATTGTATTTTAAATTTTAAAAGCAGCAAACGCATCTCATTTTATAGGTCGTTCACACTTTTCTAAACTTCCTCACATTACGCTCAACTGTACTAAATAATAAATTGTAAAGCATTCAGTGCTTGACAAGAATGGCCATAATGGTATAGAAGATTAAGTCGTCGACACAAGTGGAAGTCAGCTTTTCATTCTACCTTATCTGGTTTAACGAGGCATGGGCAGTGGTCGCTGGACATTATAATTACCACATTATGAGTGAATTATTTGCTCACTGTTTTTCTATTTATTAATGGAATTTTACATGATTCTTATGCAACTAATAGGATGGAGAGGCCCCCATTGGTTCACTGTGTGCTAGTTAAGATGATGGAATGGCAGTCTTTGGTTCACTCGGTAGTAGTTATTGACTGTTTCTCTTTGTTAGAAATGCTCTTCATTCATATGAAGTACCTTTAAACAGTTATAAGCAGTCAGTAAGATCATTCTTTTCTAGTTCATTCAAATTCATTTTTAATTACTAAATTGATATGGATTTTCAAAAATCCAGAAAAGCTTAACGTGTATAGGTTTAATAAGTAATAACAAAATATTAAAAAGTTAAAAATATAATTAAAACCACTCTAGATATGACTAATCAAACTTTGACAAAAATTGAACATATTAAGATATTACAAATTCAATACTTCATACTTTTTAGGAAGATAATTGTTATTTTAATATTAAGATATCGTTTTTTTTTCAATTTTATTTATAAATATGTCTTTCTGCTGCTGACTTTTCCAACGAATATGTTATTGGAGTTTTTATTGGGTTATCATTTTATTTAATTGTGGATCATATCAGATTTAGGTGTCTGAAAGGTAATGATATAATATGGGATTTGATGCTCTTTTGAGATGCGCGTTTCGAAGCCGTAAGATTGAAATTTGATCTGTAATGTTAACCCTTTGATCTGTAATGCGATATTAATATTTCCACGGTCAATTACTTCACATGCATTCTACATTTAAAGGGCAACTACAAAACTTGAACGGTTTTAATTCAGCTATATATCGGCGCGTCACGGACATTCGAACCATTAGACAGTGAAAATGCCAACGTGATATGTGAGATACAGGGGAAGAGTTTAATGACATACTTGTCAGGTTTTATTGGAGTTGGGTGACATGATTCTTACTCAAATTACGATGTTTAAATTAAATTTTTGATGTCTTAAATTATGTTCTTGATTTTTATTTTTTTTAATAATAAGTAGATTTTATAAGTTTAGTAATTTTAAAATTATTTTCTAATTTTTATTTAGATTCTAAATAAAATTGAATAAAGAAATTAGAAGAAAAAACGACTTTTATTTATAGTATATATTTATAAATTCATTATTTTATTACAAGTTTTTTTTATTCCGAGAAAGAGATTGTTTATATGACAGTCTAAGTGAACTTTAAAATTAGAGCTAGTACAATCTTTTAAATTAGAGCTAATACCAAATGACACAAAGTGAGCGTGGCCTCTACTCTCTAAACATTCTCATTCTTTTAGGTCATGAAATCACAACTACTTAAAAAATAGTGGCTTTATAACAAAACAGAATCATAGATATGTTCAATAAGGATTAAGGTTTCCTTGAAAAGTAGTACATCATGATAATGTGCAGCCAAAAAATAAAACTCTGCAACAAAGGGAAAATATCATAGTTTCTATTCCCTCGTGTGCCATAAAGTCAACTAGTGAAACTGATCTCTCCTAAAAGTCTAGGGCGTCCTTAGACAGTGTATGAGCTGATTTATTCAGTTCCTTCAATATGGGAGAGAAAGAGACAAAGAGACATATTCCATGGATTGGAGTATCTCGACGAGGAGGTGGTGCATATTAAATGATTCCAAATTTATGTTCCCATCTTTCCTATCAATTTCAAATTTTGATTTCCAAAACTTAGATCAAACAAAGAAAATGAAAAGAAGAAATATATAATAGTGCGAACAAAGTTCCTAACCTAGCCTTCATCCTAGAATTTGGAGCAAAATGAATGTGAAAGCTACAGAATTATTGTGCATAATCTGCTCCTACGTAATTGCATATACTTGCTTTGATTGTATGCTATTTACTTGTTTTTTTTTCATACACTGAATAACCAATTAGTGTTTCCTACTTACGAATTATTATGAGCTTAAAAATTATTGGTTTATTTAAAAATGGATAATTCTCTGCAAGAAACATATATAAATGAAGCAACCAAGGTGGATGGTGCTAATTATGTGAAATGGAAATTTGAAATCTAAAAATTGATGGAAGAATACAATGTCTCGCCAATAGCAAGTGCTGATGAGGTGAAGCCAAAGGTTGTCGCAAAAGGTAGATCAAGATCAATTCAATTTTGGGAGAGGAAATATCCTAAGTTTAAAGTGTTGTTGACAATTTCCGCAAAAGACAATATTATAACTCATATCAGAGACTACAAGACATCTAAAGAGACTTAGATTACACAAAACAATTTATATGAGTCAAAAAATACAAATCGACTCTTATGCCTGAAGAGTAATCTTCTTTTTGTTCAAGTGAAAGAAAATGAAAGGATCAACAATTTCATTTTGAGAATTAAAGACATTAAAGATAAACTTGGAGATATATTTGAAATGTTATCTAGCACTGGTAGTAAATATGACCTTAAATGGAATGATACATAAGTATTAGATGTTTATCATGGTCCTTGTTGCAAGGAAGAAGGATCCCACTTTTGATGTGCTGGAGGGTATACTCATGCAAGAGGAAAAGAGGAAAATAACCTTACACCTCAAAGTTTTGATGTGCTGGAGGGTATACTCATGCAAGAGGAAAAGAGGAAAATAACCTTACACCTCAAAGTTTATGAGAACTAGAACAAGAATAATACATGTACTCATCGCCCCTCCTTTCGAGAGGAAAATAACCTTACACCTCAAAGTTTTGATGTGCTTGAGGGTATACTCATGCAAGAGGAAAAGAGGAAAATAACCTTACACCTCAAAGTTTTGATGTGCTGGAGGGTATAATCATGCAAGAGGAAAAGAGGAAAATAACCTTACACCTCAAAGTTTATCAGAACTAGAACAAGAATAATACATGTACTCATCGCCCCTCCTTTCCAGAGTGTCCAACAACTTGTTATCTCTCACTGTACCATATCTACTTGACCCATGTATCCGAGGAGATCTACTTCCATATGCCCTGTAAGTTTTATCCTCATATGCATGGCTGATTTGAAGCTGCCTTTGTCGCTACGAGTCTAACAATCTTTGAAAAGGTATAGCACTCACCTCTACCTGCTTCTCTTAGGCTTGTATGATCCGGTCATTACCCGGCTCATAACTCCTTGTCTCTTCCTTCAAACTTCTCAATCTAACTGCCATATCTGAAGAGTTCCCAACACCTTACTAATCTTTAGATTCATAAGGAGAGTCTCTGTAGTCAACCATATTGCTAGCCATTTGAACTTTTTCTTCCTACAATGCATAAAACAATGTAAACTTTGAAACAGGAACTTTAGCCAAAATATCCCCCAAAAACATGAAAAATCAACTCAAATGATTAGTGTTGATGCTGGAATAACAAATTTTTTTCTAGGGTAAATTTTCAACATGGTTTAAAAATAGCAATGAAATCCATTTTTTTTGGAAAATTTGTGTAAAAACACCCTGAAAACGAAAAGTGTTGATTTGTTGATGTTGAAGTAATGTCTGTTTTTTTTTTAAGATAAATTTTCAACATTTTGAAAAAATTGCATAAAATTTTTATCATGACTCCGAAAGATATTAAAACTTGAAAAGAATAATGAAACACAAATTGAAAAAAAAAAATAACAAAAGTAAATAAAAGACATATTTAAAAATGACAAAAAAAAAATCAAATATTTAAAAATGACAAAAAAATCAAACATAAAAAAAAAAAACAAAATTAACCTAAAAAGGACAAAAAGAAATTAATCATAAAAATGTTAAAAACAAAAAACAAAATTAACCTATAAAAATAAGAATTAAAAAAGAAAATACAAAGAAATAAATAATAACAAAAACATGTTTTCTAAAAAAACATAAAAAAATGTAAAATAAATTAAAATAAAATAAAATTATCTTGTAAGGACAAAATTTAATTTTTATTAATTTTTATTTATTTATTTTTTTATAAGAACCATAAAAATAAATAAATAAAAATACAAAAAATTTAAAAAGCAATTAAAAAAACACAAAGTCTTTCGGTAGTAATCGCATAAGAGAAATGTTTGCCTGATGCTTTTAGAACTGACAAGTGTGATTCATCATCAGGACCAGATGATAAACCACACTTGTTGGTTCGAAACGCATTGCCCAAAAATTTCTCTTATGCGATTTCTACCGAAAGACATTTCTTAATTCCTTCTGGATCACAGAAACTTGAAAACAATTAGAAAAAAATACCAAAAAAAACCCTGATTTAAAAAATAAACTAGAAAATTAAACAAAAAAACCAAAAAAAATTAAAACAATTGTAAATAATTTATAAACAAAAATAAAAAGAGACT
>APFE031215678.1:14192-27963 GCA_000404065.3 Pinus taeda
ATAAATAAGACAACTAGAAAATTTTTTAAGTAATCAACATTTAAAAAACTATTGGACATAAAACAAAAATTTAAATTGTCAAAAAATATAACATTTAAAACAAAATATCCACAGTTAATACATTAGAAAACTATTAAGGAATTCAGAGTTCTGTGATCCAATGTTTGGAGAATAATTTCAACAAAATCACATAAAAAATCATTTGTCGACGCGTTTCGAACCAACCAGTGTCGTTCATTGTGAGGACAAGTTGAAGATCCGATCGGAGCAATGCGTTAAATAGGGGCAGCAGGCCATTCCAACAGCTAAAATTGACTGAGTAACGGTTAACCGACCTCTAATAGCTAGGTTTGACGAGGCCCGAGGGGGAGGGACCAAAATTTATTTATTATTTTATATATCTATTTATTTATTATTATAATTATATATAATATATGTATATTCTTATAATGTAAATATTATTATTACTAATACTAATACATTAATTAACCAACCTTATATAATAAAAATTCTAAGAAAATATATATTTATTACATTACCTCATTAAATAATATATAATAAATATTATCTATCAATAAAAATAAAAGTAATCCTTATATATACCATTACTTTTTAAATTAGACATAATTCAATATTATTTATATAATATATTTATTTATCCCTATTCCAATACATAAATCTTATTAATAATATCCTAATAACATATGTACAAAAAAAATTATTTAATCACTAAACTAATATGTTATTAATATTTACAATTCTATTAGGATGAGTATTACTTATTAGAATAAATTGGTAAATATTCTTATTAAATTAAAACTAAGAAACTATAATTCCTATTTTATTTAAATATTTATTTATTTATTAATATCGATATTAATATTACTATCATGTACACTAATCAATACACTACTATCATGTTGTTAAGAAATAGTAGGAAATAATACTATCGTTAATATTAATTTATGGCTCATATTGCTAGCTCATAATCTGAGAATACTTTTTATTTTTAAGGACTATTATTTAAAAAGCTTACGCTATAATTCCATCAAAAGGGAAATTACACATTCTAGGAAAGGGGTTCGAAACAGACCCTTATTCTAACCAGTAAAGGGAGGATAAAGAAACCATGAAATCAAAGAGAAGAGGGAATGAGGAGGCTAGGAAGACAGGGCTGGGATCCAGCAACTGCTAATCTTCCAGCCGTCATCCCTATTAAGATTTCTAGGCCTTTTTTCAATCTCCACGGCCTCTCTAAACTTGAGATGGTGAAACTGCGCAACCGTTGCAATGGCGCGAGCCTCTTCAAATGATTTTTTATGTGATTTTGCCGAAATTATTCTCGAAACATTAGAAAATATAAAGTTACAAAAATAAGCCCCCCTGAAAAAAGGGGTGGATGCTGCATTAACACGTTCCAAAATCAGTGTAAAAATCTAGCATTTAAAACAAATATTTATATTTGATACATAAGGAAATTTAAAGTGTTAAAAATATGGTCCGAAAAAAAATTATATGTATTTTGGATCACCTCTTTTGAAAATCGGTTGACTTTCTTGCTACCTCAATGAAACGGGTAATCGTATTAGTTCTCGTTTCAAAGTTTACATTGTTATAATATGTCAGATAAACCAAATCACAATACACCAATGTACCTTAGTATAGCTCGAGGAGGATACCTTGTCTGCAAGATCACCAAATCAACATGACACATATATAACATAATCATAACAGGAGATCGACTTATGCAAGTAAATGTATTAACTCATAAACATCACTCTAACTAGGATCCAGTCATCAATGCAAGGCCATATCAACAATGCATGTTATGATTGCATGCATGAAAACAACTATTACTCCATTATAAACATTACTAAATGAAATCAACAGTATGCATAAGCAATTCCAAATCAACTGCACCTATGCATAAATGCATGTAGTTGAGAATAATCGATCAATCCTTACAATCGACATACAAGACTGATACATGTAATCAAAATATTAAAAATGTAACCTAACATACAAGGATGTAGTAGGTGACATAAAATGAACATCTAAGCGACAATTAACTATATATAGTCAGTCACATACACATGCCAAATACTCTTCACAAAATCATCATCAAATTGTCCATGATAACCATACTAAAACCCTAATCCGACATTAAGAAATTGCAACAAGTATATATAAGTGTAAGAGACACACATGCAACTGGCATGCATGCATGAATAACACATTGAACCCATCTATCTCGAGAGATGAACCATGCTTTGATACCACTCTGTACCACCCTCCTCCCACATCCGACCCAAGTAAGCATGCCAACTAGGGTAAACGTGAGACACGAGGCTCCTATGATCAGGTTTGACCTCCTATGTGACCTTCAGGAAGTGGAATCAACAAAACATCACACACAATCATCTAACACCATCAACAAAACCCTTAGGAGAAAACTCAGCCACACAAATAGCTTGTCCCTAGGTCCCACTACTATTCTGGACCTCTTATGCCATAGTCGCTCTGATGCTATGGGAAAGAGGGCGACAAGAGACCTAAATGCTATCTCATAGGCTTGCCTGCCAGCAACTGTGGACCAAAATTTCTAGTTTTGTGGCAGCGACCCCGGGAATTAAACCACTTTTTCATGCTCAAAGCCGAGGTCATTGCCTAGAATGGAATGATAGTTCAAAATCAAATAAAATACAGGGAAACAATAAATAAAAATTAGTAAGTTAAATAAGACCTTAACCATACCTATACTAGCCATGACAGACTCTTTGTCAAACATGTCGTCAATATGTAACCTACAAGTGTAAGCAATAGAACTAAGTGTATGAATCTCATGCTTATATGAGAATCACTATGAACTATTGTTTCCTCATGTGATTTTCTGCATATTCATCTATTATGTCATAGACACATTATACTTCACATACAAGTGAAAGCATGTTGAGATTCATATATAGTTGTTGTCATAAAATGTACATATAACCAACATAATAGGAACATAAATAAAATAAACATATCAGCCATCAAAATCCATATATATATCAATACATTTACACATGAAAATCAATGGAATGAATTTCTCATTAATCAATGTAATGAACCAACCAGTGATAGGACTACCACATTCCACCCGACCATAGATTGACTGAGCCAAGTCTCTCTTCTACCAATCACCCCCGTGCTATATTCCAAACATGAATGTGGGGCTCATAGAACACTTGAAAAACACCGATCAATGTGGATTCCACTGGAGTTATCTACCTACACCTTGAGGAATTTAAGTGCCTCCTAGTCTCTCATGCTTTAGCATGCATATGTAGTCTGATTCATGGATCACTAGACCCTACACCAAGACATACTCTCTAGGTTTTACCATGCATTCCATCCGGGAATCACTAGGCCCAATAGAGAGAAAGTCTGCCTCTTGGATTTACGAGTAAGCATTCCTAGGCCCACTGAGGCACACAATCTGGCTTTACTGCAACCCAGAGTCTGGTTTAAGGGTTACTAGGCCAGTGGCTTCATGCATCCTCGACCTAGTTTAGGGACCACTACACTATGTGTCTTTCAATTTTTAGATCCACCCCACTCAGTTTTCGATCCCTTCCAGCCATCCCACATAAACCGAATAAGAGAACCCATCTCATCAAATCTATCAGGAAATGGCAAGGCTAGGCTGAAAATAATGTCACACATGGAAGAACCCATGCCAAGGTAGAAACAAAATACATGCAATCCCATGCATGTTAATTATAGCAAGAAAAACACACATGCAATTCAATACTTGCAATGAATCCTAATGTAGTTTCTTGATTATGCCTTTCCCTGCTTGACCTTTGCTTCATTTTTCCTTCTTTTCCTTCCTTGCTCCAATTCCAAAGTGCTCCAAGAAAAACTCTAAGTGTCGAAGATTATGAGAGAGAGAGAGAGAGAGAATAATGAAAGATCTCCAAAGATAAACTGACAATAGGTTACCAACTGATCCTCAAAAGCCTTTTTATGAATGAGCCCTCTATTTTCTTCATTTTCCATTATTTTCCTTCATTTTTATCCTCATATGAATCGTGTGACATTTCACCTCCTTTTTCTCCTAATTTCCATTATTTTCATAAATAATTGTGCCAAAAATGCCATTTTCCCTTTTAATGCCTTAGCCATAAACAACCAAATGAACACCCCCTAGGATGTCTTGCCCAACATTCATCTTGGAATAAGTGTCCCATTCATCCATGGTTATTGTTTTTAACTTTTATTACATGAAATTTTCACCAAGGTTGTTACAGTAGGCCTAGATACCACCATGAATGTTTCGCTCTTTGGTGTCAAATGTGAGGACTCTAGAGTGAAGACAAGAAATAAATTCTTGGACAGTCAAAATGAGGTCAACCCACGATTGAAAGTCTAAAGACTAAGATAAACTAATGAAACAATAAAGTAACAAGAAAAAGCATGCCACAAGAAAGGTTAGTAAGCCAAAACCATGGTAGGCATAAATGAACAAAAAATGCTAGAAGTTAATGGAAAAATAGTTGACAACATGTTACTAGCATGGCATTGAATAAGAAGCATAGATTCAAGGGAAAGCAAACATACAACAACTAGAAACTAGTTCATAACACATTTCCTATATGAAGGCACCTATACAAATACAGTGAAAATACCATACAAAAAATATTACCACTATGAGTGAGCATGGGAATAAATGATAGAAGTAACAAACTTCTTATCAATGTCATTGCAAATACAAGTACATATCATGCAAACTATCAAATCCCAATAGTGGAACATGGTTTTCTCATGCCATTATCCAATGTAAAACCCTATCCTCACCACAACTCACCCTACTAGCTACCAAGAGATGAGTGCCTCAAACTCTTCAAGAACATGTCAATTATCTACTGTTAGTCCAAGATCAAGTGGCAAAGTTCCCCGCGCGCCCCCCCCCCCCCCCCCCTCTTTTCAAATGAGACATGAGGGTATATCTATGGAGGTGAGGTGATTGTTCACCTATCGTGACATTTCATATATGCTCATCACTCTTGAAATTCTTCATGACTCTCTCTCATGCATAATTACTATTACATGCTCAAATTTTTCTTAGCCTCATTCTTGGCATCAAGATGAGAAATATTTATATGACGATAGCAGAGAAGACATGAGAAGAGTGCAAAGAGTTCTTGGAAACCATAGAATCCTTGTCGCCAATATTCTTCCAATGATATGGAGACATGTATAGGCTAATGAACTAGATGTTAAATGTCTTTTTCCCTGGTACTTACCCTCCATTTCATCTAACCATCTTTAATGTCGTGCATTTTAGCCTTCTAAAAGGATCTTGAATTTTGTGAAGAGTCATCTCGCATACTAATGGAAACCCTAGTTATGCTCCCTCTTATGAGAAACCCTACCTTCCTTCACACAAGTTGGCATTCTTGTTCTTATTCATCATCATGCAAGAAAAACATGTAGGTCATATACATTTGTAACTAAAGAACAATATTGTAAACTTCACAAATCCATGAAAAGTAAATATCATATTTGGACCCCTGTATACTCCCTTTTCTATGGCAAAATGTTGTCAAGGAAACATAGCTAGTGCAAGATCACATCATATAATAAGGTCAAATTCAAAAGACTACCCATATTCCTCTTTGAATATTTTCATCAAAAACTACAAGATACAAGAATGGGTGCTTTCTTACTATCTGTAAATATCTGGATAATATGATGTCACCAAATAAACTATGGAAGATCGAAAGTGCAAATCACTATTGGAAATCATTGTCAGTCCAATTGTCATATACAAGGCTTTAATATGTTTCTCTATTTCAGGGGTCTTATGAGTAGTGAAGCCTGGTTCAACCAACATCTCTACCAAAATTTACCTATATCTTACATGCATATCTATCTCTTAATATACCATATAAATAAAGAATCTTTCCATTTCGTATATCTCTGGATTCAAATGGATTTGTTTCAAAAGGGTAAGAGCTATTGTATTCCTAGTCCAAATTAAAAGATAGATGGTCAAACCAAAAGAGATATAGCTGGGCGAACTAAAGGACCATAAGCAGAATGGGCAGCTGATGTCATAAAGTATGAGAATCAAGGCCTATTATTCATTACAAAGACTGATATAGGCCCTACAACCAATGAAAACAAACCACGAGATCCAAAATCTCTTGACGTAAGACGAAAATGATTTGTTTTCAATATATGCTTTAACCTTTCAACTTTCCCACATTCCTTCAACAACATAGGCTCAATCTCTCCAAACTACTTCGATTTGATCTCAAGTCATATTATGATCATATTTGTAGGCAAAATTTCTACGTTCCCATTGACTTAAAGCATATTGGTCATTGATTCACATATTTAAATTATTTCCACTAAGGTTCTCGTAGACACAGTCATCATAACTACCAAAAATTTTATACCCAAATTTTGAAGCAACAAATACAATACTTGGCATAGGTGTCACTTATGTAATTTGGTCTTAAATCATAAATTAAACCATAGTCCAGTTATGAACTTGCATTTCAGTACACATCGCGAATATTTTTTAAATCATGTTTTCAAATGGAAATCACATCCTTTTGATGGATCAAATAATATATTCTCTCTTCCGTGTTGATTGTATTTAACTCCACATGATATAGGTCACATTTTCCAATTGCGACTCATTGATGTTATTTGCGACTTTATCATTGTTGCAAGTCACATATGGTTGTGGTGTGCTTGAGTCCAATCACATATTGATCCCACACTTGAGGTCACATATAGAAATGCTAGCCTGTGGAAATTCATAAATAGACATGTGATTTATGGAGGTCACATAGTCATGATCTAGTGAAGGTCACGCTCTCTGTTGGCATGTATCAGGATTTATAATGTAATTTTGTGATCGAGAGATGGGTCACAAAAGAGAGATGCAACCTGAGAATAGGTCGCATAGTCTCACTGCAAGCACAAGCTAGGTCATATTCTTTGGTATGGTTTAACTCCAAAATGCAATTCTATGACCTGCATTTGAAGATGCAACCCATTCTCAAAATGAAATATGCATCTATGATTATTCAATTGCATCCTTTATGATAGGTGCAGATGTAAATGGTAACTAAAACACCTTATCATTCCAAAACCACCCATTTCAGTTGTTTATCCTCAATGATGGAGGCCTTGAGCGACTTGTATTATTTATTGAATGGATATATTTCTTGGAAGTGCAGTAAATCACACCATAACCATTTGGGCTTAGTGAATGTTGAACATATATTACCATCATGATTCTTACATCATTACATACAATCCTAGAGTAAAGCTAAATAGGCTCCATGATGTCTCTTGCACATTTAATATGCTCATAGTTCGTCCCTTGTGGTTTTGTGTAATGGATTTCATTATGCATTAGATGAACATCGTTAGTGAGGACATATAATCAACCATGATGAGTTATGATAGTAGCCTTTAATGGCACCCTATAATCCCATGGGTAATGGTCTTTATGGACTTTGCAATATCATCACATTGATTACTCTTTTGTTTCATTACAATTTCTAGTGCATTTATGACCTATTTCCTTTGTTTAACCAACGATTCCTTTCAATACATATTTGTTCAAATAACCTTTCCCTCGGAAAATGTGTCTTCACAGTTCACTTGAAATGAGTCATTTTACTTCTCGCATTTCATATATTATATGATCACACCAATAGCACATTGAGGATGGAATTTCTCAACATGGACCATAAGACTTGATGGTACCTATTTGAGTGTGGCTTATACATATATGTGTTCTAGCACATAGGAATGCATCCACCTTTAAGATTGTATTTCCTCAAGAAGCATGCATGATTACTTTTTAATTCAAGTTCCATTTAATATGTATCCCAAGAGGCTCATTTCAGAATATTTAATTCAGAGTGTGTTGACAACGAATAACCAAAGAGTGAGCTAGTCATAATATGTATTATTTTGAAAGAACTTTTTTGTTGGGCTTAAATCACAGTCCTATCAACACATTGAACAGTGTATCTTTGACACTTTAGGTTAGCTTTAGGATTTTATTTTCCATGAATGAATACAATTCAGTATCACTTCAATATATTTCTCAATGTAGATGTTGCATCGATCGGTGTGTTTCCATGCCATCTTTATTTGACTTCCTAAAAAGAGAGTGAAACAACTTCATTAAGTTAATTTAAAATAATATTTCCCTTTATGAGGAACAAATAAATAATAAATATAATTTTCGTAAATAATTTATATGCAATAACATCAAAATCAAGATATTGGAAATGTAATCATTGAAGAAGACATTCTTAAATTTGGGATTCACTTCAAAATTCAGGGATCTTAATGGACTCATAAAATGTAGGTGACTCTAACATGTTATGAGGTGTCTAACATGATCCTACATTTATAATGTAGGCACCATGTAATTCTCATGAGACTACATATTAAAGGTTAGTTTTAGCTCATACATGACTACAACTTACATAATGATAATCTAGGGTTTCACAAGTGCGAGAGCGAGCAAAGATTTTTTCCAAACCCTAATCCAATTAGGTGGAGGCCATGTTCATTAACACAAGGTACCTTTACTACATTGCAATGCTCATTTAAATATGAATCTTGAGAGTTTCATGAGGCCTATAATACCTTAATTGAGTAGCAACCCTCTAAAATCTAATGCAAAAATGCAATATGCATCACGTGAGAAGACGAAACAATAGGGATTGATAGCAATGGGTCACGGGGGAATTGAACACTTAAAACATGACCATTAGCCTTATGACCTTAGCTAAGCAAGGGGGTGACCCAATTTTTTTTGATATGCCTAAAAACATTTGATGGTTTTGTAGCAGCTATAACAACAGGTTAAAGGTATTTGTCATCAAACTTGAACATTCTAAGGCCTACGATAGTGTTAGTTGGATGTACATTACAATTCTATTGACTCACCGAGGCTTTGGGATTGGCTTTGGGAATTGAGTGATGGGTTGCATTCACTTGATCTCTTTTTTTTTTCTAATAAAAATGGCTACCCCTCCTTGTTCCCATGTCCAAAGAGGGTAGAGACAACGTTTTACCCCATCCCCATTTATTTTTTTATTTGTAGCATAGGGTCTTAGTTGTCTAGTGGTAGATGCTAATCATATAGGCATATTTTAAGGTATTGTTATCGCTAACTATCTATAAATTACTAATTTCATTTTTTCTATGATACTCTAATTTTCTCTAATGGTTCTTGTAGTGATGTGGTTAAGTTATCTGAAATCATTGAACTATTTGGAATAGATACAGGCATGGTTTCTAATGATAGAAAATCATATAGTTTAGCTCAAAATTTAGTAGAGCGTGAAGTGATGAATCTTAGGAATACTTTACCCTTTCCCTTTCCTCAAATGGATGCAGGATTAAAATATCCGGGTTTGAACCAGAAACTGTACTTTTACAAGAAAGAAGACTGGTCTTTGTTGATCACAATGATATAGAAAATAGTAAAATTTTGGAGCATAAGGTGGCTATCAGGGGCAGGGAGGCTTGGATTGGCCAAATTTGTATTAGAATTTATTAATGTGTTCTAGATGTCAGCAACTTATATCCCTCGGGTAGTTTAAAAAAAATATAGAAGTAAGTATTGTGAAGTAAGTATTTTAAATTTTCATGGGATGGTTCTCAGGATCACTTCACCCTACCATGTGGTAATTATAGTTGTATTGTGATGTCTAAATCATTGGATGGATGGGGGTTTAAAAATATTTTCTATTTCTCAAAAAATTTGGTAGGTGCATATAGTTGGAGACTTTTGTACTCCTTCATCTTTTGTACTAAGGTACTTTATAAAAAATACATTCACAGTTACTCTCTTAATGATTGGGCAGGGCTGAAAGACAATACTTATGTTAATATATTAGTTATTTGGTATGTTGTTCTTAATTCACTAGATGTTATTACTTTTGGTCTAGCATTGAAGGTCAGAAATGGGTCAAAGGTTAGATTGGGGCAAGACCCCTAGCCTACTACTAGGAAAGCCCACAACTTACTATACGAACTTATATATTTTCTATTAGATAGAGGTTTTCAATACATTCTGATATCAACATCTGTCATCGGAGAGTCTATATGGTGCCAAGGTTGGCTAATAGCTGAAGACTAACATATTGATTAGGCCTTTAGTCAGAATTTGAGGGCATTGTCGCTGCTATAAAACCCTAAAAAATTCTAGCCTATATCTAAATTTTCAAGTCCACTTTCACTTTGCATCCTATCATTTTAGTAGTAAGAATCTTCTTTTCATTAAGTTCTAAAGTTCCTTTTGGAATAAAACCAAAGTTTCGTCTTTTGGCATAGTCGTTGTTGCATATTGCAAGAGTGTAGTTATGGTTCATTTAAAGGGGTATTGGTACTAATGAGTCATACTTACCATGTAGACATGTATTACGCTCATTCCCAAATCTTTTCCCATTGTCACACAAGTGCTGTCATTTTCATCACAAAGTGTATCTTTAGTGTCACACTTAGAGGAAGTTCTTGCATTATCGCTGCATTGAGGCTATCATTCTTTTGGTGCATTCTAAGTGATCAACATTGTGTCATCAATTATACTGAGTGTATCACCATGTTCAAGTTGTTTCCTTTTTTACATTTACCTCACCGATCCCACACTTAGCAAGATTCTCAAAAAATCTTTCACGAGAAACCTGGATTTACTCATCCCTTTGGAACTATGCACTGTGTAGTCTCAAATGTGAAACTCAACCCTCACCTCTTGGAATTATGCAATGGATAGTTCTTTCCTTCAAGAAATGTGCACTATGTAGTCTTAGTTCCCATCCCTAACCCTTGAGCTCTGGAACTGCGTGGATCAGCCTCCCAAGAAACTTATTTTGTGCACTATGTAGTGTGAAACCTCAAGCTTCCATGATATATCCTTGAACTATGCAACAACATAATCCCTATTCCTCTCTTCCCAAAAATGACACACTGTGAAACTTCAAGCCTCTCTCCTTGAGCCCCTCAATTGCATAGTCAAATTTCCCTTGTTTTATTGAACTGTGCACTGTGCAGTCTCAAGCCTCAATCCTTGCCCTTAATTTCTTGAGCTACACAACTAAACAATCCCTGAGCTAGTCTCTAAGCCCAGCACCTAGCTCCAACTTAGTTAGTGATTTTCATGAAGTATGTTAAGCTAAGGATTTTTGAACTAATGTTCTCTTATCATTGGTGGATTTTAATTATAAGTATTATATATTGTCATGATAGGATGATTATGAAGGATATCAAGAAGGAGATTGTACTGGAACAAACCTTGTAGCTTCCAAGACAAGCTGATCATTGAACAAGTAGAAGAAGGGGCAAGAGATCATGATAGGAGCTAGAGATCAAGATCATAGTGAAGACTCCCTACCTTGAAGCCTTATGGAGGAGGAAGAAGGAGAACATGCATGATATTTGAAGAAGACAGAAATATAGAAGTAGAAGGAATTTCTTGACATTTCCATATCATCATTTAGTCCATGTCATCAATCTCATGTCATGTTTTGTCATGGTCTCATGTCCATATGTTATATGAGTCACCATTTGACACATAATTTTTGGATTATGTAATTTTCATGTATGAGAAATGTAAAGTAAAAAGGAGGTCCAAGAGTCATCTATAGAATTTGAAAAGTAATGAAGGAGCCAAAATTTCATATGGAAGTCAAATAGTCATGAGGGTAATCCAAGAGTCACAAGGTAGGTGAAGAGACAACCCATTTGTTATCTATAAATCCTCATATCTAATGTAAAGTAATTATCACCTTGGCTCTTCCTACCAAGCATTAGAGAGGAAGATAGTTCTTTTGGAGGGGCAAGTGGTTTCTCTAACACTCAAATATTAGAGCTATCGGTGTTCATTTTGCTAATGTATCTTGGAAATTTTTATTAATTCTCAAAGCTCATTAAGTCAACACACTTTCATGCATACATCATAAATATTGTAAGACTACCCTTTAAATGTTTGTGATATATGTTGTTTTCATCTATACTAAAGAAATTAAACTATCTCAATGTATTTGATGGTTATCTTTTTGAAGGCGTGTTTTATGTATCTCAACAATGATTGTTTCTATGTGAACTATTTCGCTAGCTAATCAACGATTCATTCATATATATGCTTGTGTCTTTCTTAGATCAGTATTATTACTCATCTTTTAAAGGCTCACTTTTATTTCCCATCTAGTAGAATAACCATGATACATTCTGTAACTAAACATTCCACAAAGCATACTGACTTGTTCATCTGAAAGTAATTTTGTATTACTCTCTTTTGCTGACCATCATAGAAAATGAAAATGTTAGGACCCTATACTACTAGTGTAACCCCTTATTGTTATTAGTAAAACCCACTTATTATATTGATGCACCCATGCAGTGCCCATATTGTTACTATTGTGCCCCATAGAAGCCCACTATTGTTATTATTGTGCCCTTACATTATTATTGTTATGTCGGCTCTGATTATGTTATGACCCCTTAGACTCCTATATATAGAAAGGAGGTCTTTTCATTTGTATCATCTAGAATTGCTCATTTATGTAAGGTAAAGGAGGTTCCCCCCTCGAAGAGGCTGAATTCTAAGGTGTTTATCTATCTTTTCTATCTTTCTTGAGCTGGTTTCATAACATTTGGTATCAGAGCTTTGGATTCTAGGGTTTCGCTGCTCCAAACAGGTCATCGTGGAATTTTCGCTATAACGTTTTTTCTGTGACGTTTCAGAAGTTGCAGTAAAAACCCATTTGAGAAGAAATCACGTTGAACCTTGAGTCCGAATTTCAGAGCTTTTTGCACGATATTTACAGATATATGATCTGAGGAAGTTGGTCTTTTTGCAGACTCCTGAATTACATTCAAAACAAGTGACCTGGGGAAAATCGTCATAACTCTCTCTCTGAGCATCAGATTGGAATTTCGTAAGAAGGTACAGAAAGAGGACGGACTATAGTTTCTTGTGTCCATTTTTCAGATCCAAAGATTAAAAAAAGGAGACGTGGTACATCGTACAAGTTCGCTCTACTGAATTAGTCTATAATCCGGTCACTGTGGGAGATTTGGCTTAACTCTTCATTGGAGAATCCAATTGGGGTCAGACTAGTGGCATTGGAAAGAGTACACAGAGGACTACTACAAGTCATAGTTTCAGAACTTAAATATCTGAAAGTGCAGAGTTACCATCATTTCAAGATCAAACTCCTAAAATCAAGGAAAAGCAAGATGAGGAAGTTTGATGGCAAGGATCCGGTAAATTGGATACGTCAGATGGAGCAATATTTTGATCTACATGGGGTACCACTGTTACAGAAGGTATGTATTGCATCTTCATATTTAGAACCGGATCAATTTTTATGGTATAAAGGGCTTTGTTCTCGTAAACGACTTGTTACGTGGTCCATTCTCACAGAGGAAATGATAGCACATTATGAGGATACAAAGAGTAACACCTTCTTTAGAGCAACACCACAACAATTGGAAAGAGTAAAAGGGCTTTGTGACATACTAGAAAGTAAAATTATGGCAACAATGAATTCTACCTTTCATAGCTATGAAGATGGAAGTGTTGTTTCTCCTAGCCTTCCACAACCTACAAGGGTTACACCACAACAATTGGAAGAAAAAAGAGAAAAAGCGCTTTGTTAAAATTGTGATAGCAAATGCACTAAAGGTCATAAGTGCGTTGAGAAGAAATTATTTTACATAGAGTGTGAACAGGAAGAAG